>JAUTBZ010141873.1:0-12700 GCA_032361785.1 Lepetodrilus galriftensis | reverse complement strand
TTGCGAGTGGAAATAACAACGCAGATGGCTGTTTGACGGCTCACTGATACAGACATTTTGAGCTGGTTGATGTACTAGTACATCAATACGGTATTCCCTCTCCTTTTAAAAATAGCACAGTCTGACCTATATCAATCGCTTTAATTGATGTATATCAATATCAGGCAGATTTTTCCAGTATATAGCGTTAATAAAACAGGGATATTAATCTATGTTAACTTTTTTCATATTTTCGAGATTCTTGCCATAGATATTTTACAACATACCAGCCGGAGGCACTGGTACAGAGCTAATTACGTGATCAAGGATGATAACAATAAATAAGCGCACCGAGGCTCAAAATAGGTATAAATTTATTGTAATAACCTGTGTAACCACCAATAAACAATAAAAATTAGTTATAGTCGATTATAAATTAATCTATACTAAAACAATGATTTTTCTAAAAGATATTCTTTCTGGCAATAAATATATGCTACCTATTGGGCTGGGGGTCATCATTATTCTGATGATTCTTAGATCGGTAATAGCAACAAGCCAGTTTACCGCAAACTCAGAAATCATAATTCATGAAGCGGAACATCAAACGAGTAATATCCGACTGCTGAGGCTTATGTCTCACACCATTTTAGAAAGAACCATTGTCTTAAATAAGATGTTGCATAGTGATGATATCTTTGAAGCAGATGATTTAAATATAGAGCTTCATAATCTTGCAACAGACTACGTTCAACTTAGGAAAAGACTGGAAGCTCAAAATAAGAAAAACAAGAAAATCATCACCATACTCTCTGAGTTAGATGAGATCTCAACGGTGAACGGGCCTTTGCAATATAGTATTTACGGGCTTCTTTTAAATGATGAAAGAAATAAAGCCAAGGAGATATTTCTTAAAGATGTTTTACCTCGTCAGGTTGTGTATTTCACAAAAACAAATGAGCTTGAACAATACCAGTTTACTTATTCTCAAGATGTCTTCGATGCTGCGCAATTAAGTAAATCTGCGACAGAAACATTAATTATATTTTTTGATGTGATGAGCATACTCATCAGCTTTTTATTAGCTATTTCTATCATCAAGCACCAGCAAGCCAGCACTAATAAACTGGACTATCTAGCACGAACAGATGCACTAACAAAATTACCTAACAGAACTGCATTATTAGATACGATTAACCATACGTTGATAAATTATCCGCATAGACCTTTTGCACTGATGTTTATTGATATTGATTATTTTAAAAGCATTAATGATAACTATGGCCATGACATTGGCGATGAACTCTTACAGTATTTCTCTAGCGTCCTATCGAGTAGCATTAAACCAGAAGACAAACTATCGCGTTTTGGAGGCGATGAGTTTGTATTGTTATTGCGAAGTATAAAATCAAAAAAAGAAGCTATTGCATTCACTAACAAGCTTTCAAAAAAACTCGACACATCGTTGCATATTGGTAATAGTGAGATTTTCATTACCGCCAGCATAGGCGCTTGTTATAACAGTAAAAAAGCGAAACCAAGTGATGCTAAAGAATTGCTTAAACATGCTGATATTGCTATGTATAGCGCAAAAGAATCCGGCAGGAATTGCTATAAATACTTCTCTGAGAATACCAGTAAGAGATTACAAAGAGAGCATGAGATTTCCTACAAACTTAATAGTATCCTTAAAGCAGATAATGCTGATAAAGAACTTTTTCTACTTTATCAGCCCTTATTAAATCTAAAAAATAACAATATTAAAGAGTGCGAAGTGTTATTACGATGGATCACTAAAAGCGGAGAAACTATCTCACCTGCCGAGTTCATTCCGGTGGCAGAAAAGACAAATATCGTTGAAAAAATAAATATGTTTGTGATCGAAGAAGCCTGTAAACAACAACTGCAATGGAACAAAGAAGGTATCAATAATATTCGTATCAACATTAACTTATCAGGCAACAAATCAATATTTATTAACTTATTACAATTTTTACAGGAAAGAGTAAAAGAGTACGGTCTAAATTCATCACTCTTTGGCATTGAGTTAATAGAGCGAGCATTATTCGACATGTCACCTGCAACCATAAACGAGCTAGAAAAAATACGCGAGCAAGGCATGAAAATATCAATTGATGACTTCGGAACAGGTTATTCATCATTGAGCTATTTAAAGAAACTCCCCATTACAACCATAAAAATAGATCAATCATTCATCGCAGGGCTTCCCCATGATAAAAACGATATGGCACTGGTTAAAACAATCATTCAACTCGGACATTCATTAAATCTAGATATCGTTGCAGAGGGGGTTGAAACCTATGAACAGCTACAATTTTTAACAGAAAATGCCTGTACAACGATTCAGGGATATTACTTCCACAAGCCACTTAAACCGCAGCAAGTTACATCATTGAAACAAGTCGCATAAAATCCAATTCTAGCTCTTCTGCTTACTATTTCAAACAGTGCCAATCACTATGATAAGGATTGAATTATTCACCATGCCTTTGCCTTATCAGTCATTATTACAAGGATAGGCCGATGCCCCATATAATTGTTGAATACGAAGAAAATCTGGCTAGTAGCATTGAAATCAGCTCCATCCTACAAGCTATCCATCAGTCAATTTCACGAAGTGGTATATTCAAAGCCAGCCAGATAAAAACCGCGCTTATCCATTCCAGGATCATACCCATTGGTATCTAACTAATAACAGATAGGACGAAACCCCGTTCATACCTAAAAATAAAGATCTCCGACTGGAGCTGATTCAAATCAAGGTGCTCACACTGCTAATACCCTACGCTAAATAAGGCTATATTTCTCTACGTTGAAAATAGATAAATTATTATTAGTTTTCAACGACTAATTACTATAAAAGCCTTAGAGTTGGAGGGAATAGAAAATGAAAACGGTATCAACGACAAAAGAGATGTTCAGTACGATTTATCCTAAAGAGTATTCTTTAGTTCATATACCTGATATTGCGAGTGAAATTGGAGCGGGTGATACAGTCTATGATTCGTGTGTATATATTCGTCATGAGGGTCACTGGAAGCCCTATATTACGTATTTTATTTCATCCAGATACAATATTTGCTTTGAGTCTAAAGCCGCTGCATTTCCCGCAGCCCCTCATAACATCAAGGAAGTAATTGATGAATTATTAGAGGAAATGGCTGAAAGAACACCTATCTTAGGTGCGCCTGTTAAATATGATCCCCTAAAACAACCTGCAGGACGAATGTCAGATCTATGGGCTATTACCGTTATTGTTGGTATTACGATTGCTGCGGTAGTTTTACTCTGTGGATTAAGTGGTGAATATATTCAAAACGCACTTAATTTCTAATGGTTTGATACCGCATAAATGATGCATACAGCTCATCATGGGTTTCGCACAACCTACAACCAATTAGGTCCTGCAAGTGTCTTCTGAATAAACTGGGTAAACAGGTCTACATTCATCAATCCGGTAAACAAGAATCCCCATGCAGCTCCGGTCAAATGTGCCATATGCCCTATATTATCCGTTGCGCGCTTATCTTTGTACCAGGAATAAACAAGGTAGCCCACACCCGCTACAATCTGTGGTATTGCAATCACACCGTATAAATATAAATTCTGCCAGGGTGCAAAAAGGATGACCGCAAAAACAACCGCCGACACTCCACCCGATGCTCCTAAAGCCGCATAATCGGGATTTTCAAGATGGCGTAAATAACTTGGAATAGACGAAACAATAATCCCACCAAAATACAGCAGTAAATATTTTACCGTCGTAAAATCACCCAGAAACTGAGGGTATAAATAAGCTTCAATCACATTACCAAAAGACCACAATACAAACATATTAATGGCAAGATGCATCATATCCGCATGAATAAAGCCCGATGTAAGAAAGCGATACCACTGATTTTTTTCTCTTATCGTCACGGGATGGAAAATCAGTAGCGATTTACCCGTTTGATTCTGCATCAAGATAAGCGAAATTATGCTGGTTATACCTACGATAATGTTGGTAACTGTTAATAGTTCCTGATTCATAATGATCCATTCATGGCTGGGTTAAATAAAAACTGACTCTCAGCGGGGTATGCTCTTTCCGTTATAACAGATATACATCTAAAAGTTATGCATAATGACTTCCATACACCGTCACATACCACAAATAAACCAATACACACACCATCAAAATACCCGCCTTCATCCCTGTAAAATAATTACGTATCAAGCCGAAAATTATTATTTCAGCCAGCACAGGTAATAATGCAACGGGTATAATAATAAATACCAATACTAACGCTCCATTATGCGGGTTGCTAAACGATCCCCAGTTTTCTATAGCAAACCCAATAGAAACGAAAAGTGGTAATATAATGAGAATTGCTTCACGCTGTAACATACCTTTTAATGACACGGATTTAATACGCGTACGCTCTTTTATTCCTGATGACACCAGTAAATAAAAATATGCAACAAACAGTATTAAAATGAGTCCATACACACAAATGAGTCCTATAAAAAACAGTTATTTATTATGAAGTACATCCTAACATTAATCAGCATATCATCGCTTATCACTCTCATACTGCTACCTTTTCCTACAGCTTTTGCAGCGACTAAGAGTCCATCTTTTATACAGGTAAAATACAAGCAATCAAGCAGCTCTCAAGATAAAGAAATCATCCGCTCATTAAAAAAGGATACTGTTAGCGAAACAGTTGCCGAAGTATTAAACGATATCCTTAAAATGCCAAAACCGCTATCCCTCGTGTTTGGTGGGAAAGATGGCCCTTTATACGACAATGAACTCCATTCAATCTTGATTCCTTATGACTTTATTTATGAAGTACAGCAGCGTTTTAAAAAAGCAAAATACGCTGAATCAGGTCTTTCATTAAATGATGCCGTGATGGATGTAGTTATGCATACCATTTTGCATGAAGTAGCTCATGCACTTATCAATACGTATGATTTGCCTATTGTTACCAAAGAAGAGGATGCCGCTGATTCTTTGGCAACCCTGCTTTTAATTGAATATTTTGAAGATGGTGAAGAGATTGTTTTAACAGCAGCGGATTTATTTGATCTGGAAAGTGATGATATAGAAGAATTTCAGGAAGAAGACTTCTGGGATGAACACAGCCTCGACGCACAGAGATATTACAGCACCATTTGCCATATCTATGGCAGTAATCCCAAAAGATATGCTCACCTCAAAAAAGAGAACAGATTTTCAAAAGAAAGAGCAGAGCTATGTATTGATGAGTATGAACAGTTAGTATATAGCTGGTCAACCTTGCTAAAGCCTGTTTTTAATAAAGGCAAACATCTACAATAATGATGAATTTCTAAATCACGGAATTGTTCAGCCCTCGCCTTAAAAACAATCAAAGGATCAGTAATGAAAAGGAATATTTCTTACCTTATTTTTCTCATATTCAGCATTCTGTTAACTGCTTGCAGCCATTCTATATTTCAATATCAATCTGGTTTTTTTAAACACACGACTCCCTTAGAGAATTCAACCTTTAACAACACCTATGAAAATTCCAAAATAGACCTTGTATTTAGCCCTGACAATAAATGGCTGGCTTCCTATCAACTGCTAGGGTACAAGCACGCTGTGTTAAAAGTATGGAATACTCATTCTGGTAAATTAACCTACGCAACAAAAATAGGGGGCAAAAAAGGCTACAATGACACCACCTTGCAAACAGCAATTAGATTCACTTCTGATAGCAAAACCATCCTGTTAGAAGGTCAAATTGGCCCGATTGTTATATGGAATTTCACGACCAACAAAGAGACAATAAACGGCTGTTCAGCAGAGTATGTATTTATAGATAGTATTAGCCCTGATAAAACACAAGTCTACATATCTACCATTCCTGGATATGAAATTCTATGCGATATGGCTAGTAACAAAGAATATTTTTCGGGGAGAATTTCTAGTAGCACTGTCGTTCTAACAGACAATAAGCTATTGTCCATATCCCCTTCAAGTAAAGTATCAGTCAGTTCTGGTGATCCTGGCAACCCCATAGGCTGGGTGAGCATTAAAGGGAACAACCCAGAACTTATCAATGCAAAAAAGAGAGCTATCTTTAAAGAGAGTAGTCAATATATAGATTTCTGGATCCTGAATCTGGCAAAATTTGATAGCAAAGATAGACCTTATGAAGCCTTAATCTTCCCAGCCAGGCATCAGTACATCCTCTATGATATTAAAGACAAAACAATCAGCCAATGGAATTACAAAACAAGAAAGAGAAACTGGAAAAAGAAATTAAAAGAGTTGCCGACAATAAATAAGAACTCTAGTGATACCCTTACACTACAAAGCCATCCTGGCAAACAAAAAATAGCCATTCAAAGCCCAAATAAACTCCTTGTTCTGGATAGCAATACAGGGAATATTCTATGGCAAAAGGCACTCAACGGCTCTCCCCCACATAAAAAATTACGCTTTACCCACAATGGTAAATATCTAATTACTCATCACAATACAACCAAAGTATACAGTGCTGAAACAGGGGAAAAACTTCACGAATTATTACTAAGAGACAAGCCATCTCCCTATTATCACTATAAAATCTCACCAAATGGTGAATATATAATAGAGACTATATCAGCGGGAATAGCTAAAGTACCTACCATCATAGCCTCCGACTTATCATACTTTCAATCAACAACCTTTGAAGGTGAAGCTTACCCCATTGCTTACAGCACTAATGGAAAAATTGCCTATATAGAGCATGGCAATCAAATAAAGCTACGTGATAGCGGGTTTTAAAAGTTCATCACATAGTCTGCTGATTCCTCAAACCACATTAATCACCTCCTACGCGACTTTCATAACCAATCACCGTTAGCCGACTATCTTGCTGCTGAGGCAAACTATCGCTTGTAAACACCTCGTCAATCAACCCTTCAAACACATCCAGACTCTTACTAAAAATGCCATGAGTCACATATAGAATCACCCGCCCTGCCCCTTTCTCCTTAAGCTTTTTAGCAATTTCAATAAAGGTTCTACCGCCATCACAAATATCATCAACAATAATCGCAGTTTTGCCCAGCAGATCATCACTAAACACCTGCGTTTCCACAATCTTACCTGTCTCTGGATTCCTGATTTTCTCTGCATAAATCATACTATCCACTGAAAACTTATCTTTAACCCTCAAGCACTTATCCTTCGCCCCCTTATCGGGACAAACCAGCACTGTTTTATCCTGCTGCAAGTAGCCCACTAAAGACTCACTACTTGCAATAATCTCCTCCTGAGGGATATTCGTTGCCTGAGTCAGCTTTTCGGTAACAGGGCTATGAGCATCCCACACAGTCAGCGACTCCAACGCCAAATCATTAATGAGCCTTGCCATTACCTGAAGGGAGAATGCCTGCCCTGACGCACAAACTCGATCTTGCCGCGCATAAGGGAAATACGGAATCTCCAAAGCTATCGCTAACGGACGTTGGAAGTGATTTGTTAACGCATTATGGGTCAGTAACAACGCCATAAGGTCATCACTACTCTGAATATCCGCACGTAGTTCAATATATGAAGGTGCTTCCGTAGGCAGCTCTTCAAGTTGTACATGCATCTCACCGGCTGCAAACCGTAGCGTGTTTATTTTTATGGGTGAGTTTTTAATTACAATGGTCATACGCTCTCCGCAAATATTGTCGTTGTGATAATATATAGTGTCACAGAGTCATTATACTTGTCAAATTGAAATGGGGAGTAGTCATAGCAGTAAGGTACGTTCTATGCAGCCATAGAGAAAGCTTGAAAGAGAACACCACTCATCTGATAGTTAAACTTGAAATACAGGCTTTTTAATAGCTGACTACTCAAGTATAACCAACTAATAAATAATAATATAAAACCATAAAACACTTTATTTTTTATTAATTTCACTTACACCTAATCTGATCCTTTCCCCTAGATTTTATCGTACTCACCTACTAATTAATGATCTATTTCTATACAATACTACTCACATAACGCCCCTAAAAAAACAAGAAAAATAAAAATGAAACTACAAAAATTGCGTACTCTAAAATCTATTTTACCCCTGCTCGTTGCACTAACCCTTACTGCCTGTGGAAGCCCTGATGCATCCAATAACGATACAAGCGCACCTGCTAAAGCAACAATCGATTCAACCCCCACGACCACGAATAAAGACTCTGAAACATTAGAGATCACGGGTGAAATCGGCGCTACAGTCTGGGTAAACGGTGTTAATAAAGGCAAAATTGGCACGAATGGCAAGCTGTTACTCACACTGGATACGTCTGGCAGTACAGGGACTAAGCAATTTTCTATTGTTATTATGGATTCAAGTAATAATGAAAGTGCTCCTTTAATTATTACTATTGAAAGATCACCCGCACAATTACCCGATACAACGGCTCCGCTTAAAGCGCAACTGACGACAGCTCCCCCAGTAAACACTACTAATAACTCGCAAACGATTGAAATTATGGGTGAGGTCGAGGCTACTGTTTGGGTGAATGGTATACAAAAAGGCGCTATCACAACGAATGGCAAACTAATTCTAACACTTGATACCTCAGGCGAAGATGGTATTAAGCAATCCTCTATCGTGTTAAAAGATGCCAGTAACAATGCCAGCGAGGCATTAGTAGTGAGTATCGAAAAAATACCTGCACCCCACGTTGAAATTGCCCATGCCTATGGCAAAGCAACACAAGGAACTGGCAGTTCATACGGTTACTACAGCCCCGCTGATCTGGCTTTAGATCATGATGACAGCACCTTCAATCATACCTCTGCCAATGCGGGAGAAAACTGGTGGCAAGTCGCCCTGCCTTCACCCACACTGATTTCAAAAATACGCATTAAAGGCAGAGCATCGAACACGCACCGATTAAATGGCTCAAAAGTCTATATCATGGATACACCCTATAACGGCACATTCAATGAAGACGACCTTGTAGCCACACTAGCAGGCACAGCAGACTGGCAAATCACCGACTTCACCACGGCTAAATCAGGCAGCTATCTAATCATTCAGGAGGACGATAACAACCTTCATCTGGCATCCGTCGAAGTGTATGGCACTATGCCATTAGCACCTGCTTTAAACATTGATGAAACGGAATACCTGATTCCAGGCGCATCTGCCACAGGCACACAGGTGGCTACTTTTAACGGCGTAGATTACCAACAAAATACGCTGACTTATCAGATTACTAATGACGTACCTTTTGCGATTGATTCACAGGGAAATATCACTGTAAACGGCGAATTAACTGAACCTAGCTATACCGTTAATGTACAACTTAGCGATGGCGAAAATACCACATCATCAAGCATTACCATCAACATCACCGCCAGCTCTGCAATCGAAGATGTACTAGCATCTGGTGATGTAATCCATACACCAATTACTGAAGAGGAGCTAATCCAAGCCACACTAGATGAACTTGAAGCCAGCAAGAATCTATTGTTTGACGCCAAGGTAAAAATATTCAATCTTGATAGCGATGGCACAGCCAAAGTAGATGGCTCATCGTTAACGCAGGTCAACTGGCAACCTACATGGGATGCCTGCACCTTTATCTCGGCACCTGGTGAAAACACTATGCTGCTTGAATCAAATGCAGTTGAAGCAGCTGGCTATACCATTCACAACAAAGAAATGGCGGTGATCGGTCAAACGGGTGATAACGATGCAGGTCGTTATATGGTATTGGCAAGCAATCCAATGCGAACCACTATAAATGCAGATATGCAACAACTGCTTGAAAACAGCATGGCATGGCTAACAGGGAAAGATGACCTGAAAAATGCGCCTTTCTCGGTGGTCATTGCTCATGTCGATAACAGTTATTACTTTAGAGATGAAACCAAAACCAGAGAATGGCTAGACACCCACTACAGCGGTCAAGTCAGTTATAACGCAGAAAATACATGTGATGGCACTGCATTAGCTGGTTGCTTAAATGCCTCACCTGACTTGCTGATTATCTCGCAGATTGCAGCGAATACTGACGATGTAGACCGCATTGCAAACATCGTAAAAGATGCCCTCAACAACGGAGTAGCTGTATTGTATGTCCATCATGATGGCAACTTAAAGCCATTAGGCAGCGCTCTATTCTCCTCTGTTTTCCATATTACCTATGAGTGGGATAACCGCTGGGCGCGCTTAATGATGGAAGGTTACAGCCCTGTTGGAAAACTAAATACTTTGTCGAGCAAGTATGAAAGCGTAAAGACACTCTTTACCCACTTAAAAAATCAGGATTACAATTTTGACTGGTCAGTTTGTACCAACAGCGATGGCGAACACAGTGAAAATAATGATAGATGTGGTGATGTCGCAGGTCTCAGCAACGAGTTCCAAGACGGTGCAGATACAGTAAGAACGTTACTAAACAATCTCGATAATACAAAGAGAAATATCTTTCTTGATAACCATTATCGTTTTTATAAACTATTGGCATTGAGTGCAGACAAATTCCGTCAGTCAGTCGCTTATCCTATGGACAAAGCGCGCACAGACAACAACGACTTTATGAAGTCGTACTACAGTGACCATGCTATCTATACCTATCGCAAAATTAACCCAGCACAAACAGACATGGGTAATTTCTCACGCAGCGATTTTTCACATATCACCCCGATCACTAAAACGGTAAGTCTAAACTCTAAAAAGAGCTTTCGCTCAACAGGAGCCTATGCACTACCTGGCCAAACAGTAACCGTTACGCGTAATGATAGCTCTGATCTAACCGTCAAAGTCTTCATCAACACCTTGCGCTCAGGAGCCACACATCAATACCAACGCAATGGTTATAATCGCCCTAAATATCTGAAATCAGTTTACTTTGAGATTAAATCTGGGGAAAGCATAGAGCTTACCTCTCCTTATGGCGGTCCTCTACAGCTTTCCTTTAGTAAGAATGATTTACCCGTAAACATCACGTTTAAAAATGTGGGTGAACACGCTTATTGGGCGAGCACTGCTGATAATGAATCCTTTACACAAAAGCTTGATGCCAATGAATTTGATTGGGCTGAAGTGGCCACAGCTGGATTTGAAGTACATTCCAAACTAGACAAGATGAGGCAATCAGTAGCCGATGAAAAATGGGGTGGCACGGCAGAAGGTCTTGCCAACGCGGTCGTTAAATACACCAGCAACTATCCTCATGTTCTGGCAGGCTTTAAAGGTAATGGCGTTGATGTAGTACCAGAAATTCATGACTGGGCTAATCAAAAAGGTATAACCATTGAAACCATCGACATTATGAAACATATGAATGCCGATCAAGCGACTTGCGGCTATGGCTGTTCTGGCAATCCATACGATGCTTATTGGGCGTTTGATCCGATTGGTCATGGTGACATCCATGAAATGGGTCACAGCATGCAGAAAAAACGTTTTGAAGGCTTCCCAAATCATGCTGCGACTAATACTTTCTCCTACTACACTAAGTCACGCTATTTTGATCAAACAAGCGGTGAGCCAAGTTGCCAGGGGTTACCCTTTAAATCACTGTACGAGACCGTTCAAAGTTCAGTTGGTCAAGCTGATGTGAAAGCGTATCTCAAAACAAACCTATGGGACAAAGCAGGTCTAGGCGAACAATATCTACTGAAAATTCAGGCGATGATGCACGCTCAAAAACTCGGCAAGCTTGAAAACGGCTGGCATGTATTAGCCAGAGTTCACATTCTGGAACGTGAGAAAAGAAGAGCCTTGCAAGACTGGGATAATAGAAAAACATCTATTGGCTTCTCAACCTACACACGGGATGAGTTTAATAGTATTAGAGACAATGACTGGCTCGTGGTGTCCTACTCCTATGCAGCAGGTCTCGATTATAGAAACTACTTTGACATGATGGGTATTCCCTACAGCCAGAAAGCGCGGGATCAGATAGCCAGCTTTAGCTTTGAAGTTGTCCCAAATAGCTTGTTTGTTTCTACAAACCAAGGATATTGTAAGCAAGATGCTTATGGCAGGATATTTGATCGACCATCGCTACCCGTTGATGGGACAACGGCTTATGCTTATTAAGAAAATCCTGAATAACATAAGTCACACTTTACTCGGCACCTACTGACAGGAAGTAGCCTATTTGGATATTTTCTGATGGGTGCTGTAGGAACGAGTATATATTAGGGCGCTACGTAGCGAATGATTATCCTTTTTGACAGGAGGGACAGCTATTACACATCTCATTATTTAGTTTCGTGTCATTCGCGTTTTTCGTGGTCAATCAACTAATCAATACCATGCTCACGCGTCGCTTTAAACTCAATATCAGGCCACTTCTCTTCCGCTAACTGTAAGTTCACCCGCGTTGGTGCGATATATACCAGCTCTCCTGCATGATCAATCGCCAGATTATTAGCGGCCTTGGTTTTAAACTGTGCCAGCATCACTTCATCTTCACAGCTCACCCAGCGCGCAGTTTGTACATTAATAGCTTCAAAGGCGCATTCCACTTTGTATTCTGCTTTTAAACGATGGGCAACCACGTCAAACTGCAAGATACCGACGGCTCCAAGAATCAAATTATTGTTGGTTAAAGGGCGAAATAACTGTGTCGCGCCTTCTTCACAGAGCTGATCAAGCCCTTTCTGTAGATGCTTTATTTTCAGCGGATCTTTTAACTGGGCGCGACGAAATAGCTCTGGGGCAAAGTTGGGAATGCCTGAGAAATG
>JAUTBZ010141862.1:0-12706 GCA_032361785.1 Lepetodrilus galriftensis | reverse complement strand
TGTGTGTGTGTGTGTGTGTGTGTGTGTGTGTGTGTGTGTGTGTGTGTGTGTGTGTGTGTGTGTGTCTGTGTCTGTCTGTGTTTGTCTCAATAATGTTTTTTTCTCTCTCATGCTGTGTGTGTGTGTGTATATGTGTATGTGTATGTGCGCATACGTGTGTAATTTAAATGTAGTTTATTCATCAGACAAGGATTGGAAAAATGTTGTCCAACTTACTAAATCCACTCTTGTGTATTTCATGAACTAATGTGCATATATCATGAAGTTGTATGTGTGCGTGGGTGTATATGTGTTTATGTGTGTGCGTGGGTGTATATGTGTGTATGTGTGTGCGTGGGTGTATATGTGTGTGTATGTATGTGTGTGCGTGTATGTATGTGTGTGTGTGTATATGTGTGTGTACGTGTATGTGCATGCGTGTGTGTACGCGTGTTCATGCGTGCGTCGTCAGTATTTACCCCTCATGGCATTTGTCAATCCCTCATCTCTCCTTCAATGCCATCACCCTTGATCTTCAAATGAGCACTAATGCCGACAGCCTTCTCAACCCCCTAGGGATGATACAAGAACACGTACAAGCATCCGTAGCCAGCTCATGCATTTATTTATGTGCTCGTCATTCCCCCGACGGTTGGGATATCATTCATTGTTTTCTGCCTGGTTTGATTTGATCGAAGCCATGGACATTCTCCCCGGATTCCTAGAGTCTGCGCCGAGAGTACTTCCTGTTAATTTGTCGCTGGGTTTATCGTCCGTCATTCGTAAAGCAGGTTTCCTGACGGAGTTCGCAGCCTGGTGTTGACTTCGAGACGAACTTTCCCCGAACACAAAAGAGTAGCATGTTTCATGCGACAGCTGCTTTTGGAGTTTGTCGTTATTGACACGCGCTGACTTGGAGATGTCGATGTCAACTGACGCAAGGACAACTTAAGTACTACTTAAGGGCTACTTGAAGACCACTTTTGGGATGGCTTGTTGTGTTCAGGCCCTGGATGTGCTTAGCGTTTCCGTATATAGGTGGTGTGAGGCACATTCAACAAGGGTTGAGGGGTAGTATCGATATTTTGTCGAGTTTAAAATATTATATTCATTATAGAAAAGGATTGGGTTCAAGTTATCCCAACTTAGGTTAAAACTGCTCCTGAGATAAAGCCTGCTCCTGGATATATTGTTAGTCTTGTATGTATATAAATTACGGGCTACTGTTGTATGTAGTAAATTACATTATATTTTCCTTGAATATTACATATATTGTTGCTTATGGATGAAAGGTTCCCTCTGTGACATAAAACAATAACTCACCTTGAGGAATATGGACATTGAGGACATTGAGAATATGAAGAAATTTGCTAAACATATAATAATGTTCTTGAGCATCAAGGTGCAGATATATGAATAACACTATCCTATAGAATTTGAATCTACGTCTTTGGATTTGTAGTCATAAGCAACACATCTGTGGACATTCCAGTTTAGTAGAAGTAGGACATACGAGCTGTCATGAGAGTGAAAGTATCTTGAAAGCGGCTCTAAGCCATAATTTATCTAAGAAAGAAGTACATCCGTACTTTTCTCACCCAGTTGGAAAAACAATGTAATGATAGAAATCTACATTAGCTCAGGGATCATCTTCAGCAAGTAGATCACCTATCTTCAGCATATGGATCATCTTCAGCAATAGTATAGTGACCAGCTTTACTCTATCGTATACACACACACAGACACACACGCACTCTCCACTCTATTCTATTGTAATCATGCACGTTATGACACGTGCTGTCATTTCTTTCGTCGAAGTACTGTCATGCCATGGGTTCCTGCCTCTCGGAATGCTGTTAACGGCATCGCTGAAAGCCCGTTTCACGTGACTCTGCGTCTCTTCACGACGGTGATCGAAGCCGTTTGCTTAACAAAGTCTATTGCGCACAGGTTTATGAAATATCGCCATTATGCCGCGAATGCTTTCAAGAAGCGACACGACAAAACTATTACTCTCGGTACCTCGCGGGCCATTGAAGAGTTATGGAAGAGCATGCCTGCCTCAATCCACGATCGTCTCAGCACCTGCAACCAATTCTGTCAACGGGCTTTACGCATTTTTTGTTTTTATGATGTTGCAAACACAGCTAGATAAATTGGGTCTTTTTGCTGTGTACCACGTGTATGACCTACATGAGGATACAGGCCGAGTGCTCATCTCTTTCTTTATGATCTGTGTCCTCTCTATGTCCTTAAAATGTTTACACGTGCTTGGAGATTTTGCACTTGTATTTCGCAGGGAAAGAATGTCGTACTCAAGTCTATGCAAGCAGCAACTGTTAAAGTGGGGTTGTATCCAGGGGTATTTTTATGTTCGTCGTCCTACGTCATATCGCATTTCCAACGGGATGGAATCCACATGGGTGGATTTACGTATTATCCACAGTCTATTTTCATTTATTTACGTAACATCTTCCAATGAGTAATATTTCTTCCGGTATGTTAAAATAATAAATCTACAGGGACGCTGCTTATTGTTATTCGTACATCTGATGTTATGTAAACATTCCTGGCGTATTTTCTATTTTATTATTTATTGCAGTGCAGTTTGATTTTAAGCAAATACATCTCGCCTTCCATTAACCCTCCCCATGCTGGAGGCAGTCAGAGATGCCCTATAGAGCAGTGGCTTGTGCCTATTCCAACAGGGAGAGGGTTAACCAAGAAAAGGCCATGTTGAATTGTATGGATATTTCTATAAATAATCAAAACTGTAAGTTAACATAAAATGTTGATGACTTTGAGTTGTAGTTTTGTACACAACTTGCTATATTTACAAAATAGTTACACATTTCCACAGGTTTAGGTGAATTTTTCATCTGTCTTGTTCTGTTGTATACATCTAACTGTATTTACAAAAGAAGTATACAGGTTTAGGTTAATTTTAATCTCTGTTTCGTTCTGTTCGAGTCGTACGCAACTAGTTTTACTTCCAAAAGAAGTACACAGGTTTAGGTTAATTGTAATCTCTCTTTCGTTCTGTTCGAGTCATACGCAACTAGTTTTACTTCCAAAAGAAGTACGCAGGTTTAGGTTAATTTTGCAACTCTTGTTTTGTTCGACAACTGTCAACGATGGAGGGTCATACTGATTAATTTTTCGCATTTCTGTTTAGTTTGCCGACTGTATTCTGACCATGTACTCATGCTCTGATTGTCCCCTAGTTTGCGTAATTAAGCCCGTACAGTATTAAGCCCGTTCATAATTAAGCCCGACCCACTTCCTCTTCATCTTCTTAATAGTAGGCAGATTGACGTCGCAAGTCGTTTCTGACCAACAGGACTAGTTCTTGCGCGTCTTGACAACATAATCAGCTTCTGTGTGACACGTTTGATTTCTTTTGAGTCGCGGATTCTATGACGGTCGTTACCGATGAGATGGACCAGGAATTACACGCACAAACCCTCGAACCCTCCTCCTAGATCTAAGACAAAGGTATGAGCACTCCTAAAGCTTCTTCTGGCCTCTGGTGCTGATGGCTTTAGCAGCGGGTTGTCAAAGGGACGTCTGGACCCGGCAGTAAACCCTGACAACGCGGACATCATCAGCCGTTCTTTTAGGTATCAGAAGGAAATAGAAATATAAACTCGAGCAGCAGATATAATGCTTGTTTGATTGCTGATTTAGCTTGTCGGTTGACAAGTAACATGAGATCGCCATTTATAGAGTTCTGCCTACAATAAGTGGGGTGCTTGCAGATTTGCTGCAACATTCAGTGCTACATGTGTTGTGGGTTTCTTCCTGCCCTAAACTGACAAGTTGTGATGTAAGTGAAAGAATCTTGAAATTGACTCTAAACCCCAATTTAAAAAAATAATAAGCGGAAACATTCCTCCCAATATATTGATATTGTTTTCATAACATGGAACATTTTATTTATTTTCCTAATTAATTTAAGTAATCAAGTGAATTTGTTCAAATTGAAATGTATTTCAAATACTAATGTATAACACATTCAATATAAATAGGTATACTCCCCGTGGAGTTGAGAGGGTCAAATCAGTGCACACTGAACCATTGGCACGGGTAACGATATGATGACGTCATTGATCAGATGCAAGTTGGACGCCTTCCAAATGCAAATGTTGCAGTTAATTTCTTGAACGTAAAAGTACTTCTATATTGAATATTTTCCCCTTTTTTCACTTTTGGATTAAACATATTGAATACATTACAGGAGAACTGTGGTATATTAAACTGGGACAGGGAACCAAGTACAGCATAAAGTACTGTGGCCTTGGCTGTTTGTAAGATGTCTGTTGTAGACCTTGTACTATACTGGGACAGGGAATCAAGTACGACGTAAGATACTGTGGCCTTGGCTGTTTGTAAGATGTGTGTTGTAGACCTTGTACTATACTGAGACAGGGAATCAAGTATGACGTAAGATACTGTGGCCTTGGCTGTTTGTAAGATGTGTGTTGTAGACCTTGTACTATACTGGGACAGGGAATCAAGTATGACGTAAGATACCGTGGCCTTGGATGGTTGTAAGATGTCTGATGTAGACCTTGTACTTATGACGTCAGTATCATCTTTTGTTGATCTAATTATCTGGAAGCAGGTTTTAAGCTTGACAGTCTGCCAGGGAGGCCATCTACAGTCTTGAGGCACTAGAGAGTGACAAAACAGCTAAATCATAACATTTCCAGCTTGCTTTTTTTTAAAGTTCTTTCGCAGCCATAAATTTGTGTTTTCCGCATCTTGAGCATCAGTTGGTGGTAGGTGTGAGAAACACGGAGTGCGGACTATATTCACGTAGTAGGCTCGTGTATCCTGTTTGAGTCGGAGTGCAGCTCTTGTGTAGGAAAGACTTGGCACCGGGTGACTCTCCATATGTTTTCAATCCTGACACGAGTTTACTCGATGAGAGTGTAAATTTGATGGTCTGCGTCTTACCTCCTTTACCCTCCTTACCTCCCCTTGGTAGTTCCATGCCTTGGAACGCGCGACCATCAATCAGTCGGAAAGTTTTGTAAATCTTTGATAAGCTGTCAGCAAGGTTCATCAAGCGGTATTTGATGGTATATTCGCGAAACAGATGCTTTAACGCTACGGGCGACTTAATAATGACTCTCCGCTGTTGTTCTAGCGTACCATCGGTAGTCTGTCTTTGGCGTAATGTAACCTCGGGGAATGGTTTCCGTGAATGATGTGTTAAAGACTACTGAGACCTTTTTGAACTGTTCTCAGTTGAGCTTGCAGATTCATCCATGCCCCATCCATACTCATCATTCCAACAGACACGCGCACACACACACATACACACACACACCAGCAATTTTGAGGCAACTCTGTTTTCACACCTTTTATATACTTTCTGAACTTCAGAGAAAAATATGTTTCTGCAATTTCATAAACACAACACGTGTTTGTTGGTGTAGGGGCTGACAGAGTGTGTACAGAGGTAGATTCTGTTAGTACCAAGGCTGCTCTCGTACCGAGAAGGGAAAGTTTATCTTTGTGTTTTTTTTACCATGCCACTTGATCTTCCCACAGATCCTCGCGGAGTTCGCTGGGGGAGGGGCAGGGCACGGGGAGGGGAGGGTTCCGCGGCGAATCTTGTAAGCAATTTACGTCCCGCGTTGACGTGGTTTGATGGACATATGGCGTATCACCCGCAATTGACTTACATAGACAAATATACGATCTGTGATGGACGAACGAGCGCTCGTGATCTGAAGCCGGATGCTGCCAGAGTTCTTGTCCTTCCTGTACGAAACCGCGCAACAGTAGCCGTAGCTCTTGCCGATTTCTTCTCCAGAAATCTAAACTTGATGAGCTGATCCAGGGCAATATTTTGAAGATGAGCAAGAGAACAAGATGCGACGCAGACCACCGTAACTCCAATCTCGACCGCGGACTGCACCACGGCTGAGGTTGGATTTGCGGTTGCCTCCTTAGAGCTACTGATGTTTCGTACAGGGGGGCCTAGACTGGTCAGCTGAAGGCTGGCATCCTGCTGCCAACAGATGGGCTGGAAGACTGTCCGCTTCCTCCCAGACGATTAGCATGCATATAATAACCTGGAACCCATGCTGAGCTCGTCTGAGTGTGCTTCATACTCGTCAGCGGTAGTCAGCACTTGCATGCCATTGTCGGCATTTCTCACTTCAACGGAAGGCCGGAACTAAGAATCCGGCTGACTTTGGTAGCAATTTTATAATTAGCATTCGTGTATTATAAGATTACACATTGTTATTTTTTAATTTATTATTATTATTGGGCGGCTATAATTATTATTATTATTATTATTATTATTATTATTATTATTATTATTATTAACAATTTTTGTATTTACATTTTTATTATTATTTTATTGTATTATAAATCTATTCATTTATTACTCAAAATGTATTCATTTATTATTTATTATGACGTTTAAAAATCACCAAAAAAATGGAGAATCTGAGCTGCATAATGAAAAGAATTGCACATCTGAAACGACCAATCACTGTGAAGGATATCTCGAGACCGCTAAGTGATTAGAATCTCACTCTTACCCTCGTATCTTTGGATATGAAATATGTCAACACCCCTTTGATAAAAGTGATAAATCTTATTCCAGTTAATGTTATTACCCATGTTGATATACATGTATTTATAAAAAAAATGGTCAGGGTTAGATTCTTGGGTGATATGGTTTCCCTATCTGTAGACCTTTGCATCTAATCCACTTAACCTCAGGGTTTTTTCCCAGTGTTTTATTGGAAGAAATGAAACTTAATATTATATATACGAAGACCCCCTTTTACAACGGCATCAGGTATCGTTCACTAACTGTACCAAAGGAAGACGTGTTATTGCCTATTATCGACATGTTTTCTATTTCCATTACATAAGCTCTTAACGCCATTTGGAAGCGGTTATTTTCGAAAGGGAACAACCATCCGCTGTGTTCTTACTCCTCTGTCCTTAGAAGTTTGAACGGTTACACTTCACTTTCTGACCTCAGTCTTGTGAAGAGTTCTTCAAGGGAAGCAATAAGGATGTTTGACTGGAAGGCAAGTGTGAGTCTATGTCTTTTAAAGTGGATTCAAATGGGTAATATTTTAAGATGTATGAGATTGTGCTTGTGGAGTGAGTGCACAATTCCTAGAGGCATCTGAAGATATTTTAGGGAGGAGGAGGTGGAGGAGGAGGTGGAAGAATGAGAGGTAACTTGATTACCTCGACCCAACATTATGAAAATGCCCCACATGCTTCAACAGCCTCTTGCATACTTGAGTAATCTAACATAACAAGCTCATCTTTTTATCTAAATCGGCTTTGCATGTTCATTAAGCCCAGGGTTCCAGGTTTAGAGGGAGGTCTGATTTGGAGATTGGCGAGTGGCAGGAAACAATGAGGGACGGAAGGCGTGGTGAAGGCATGTTTCTAGGTTAACTATGTTCAGACTACATCTTTCTCTGTGGATTTAAAGCCTCGTGCTTGAGCGTGTTTGGAGTTTTCAACATTGACCTGTTTTCCATCTTTGCACCGATGTGCCAGGTGCGAGGTAGAGTGTCGGATCACAGAATCAAAGGGTCTGAGTTTGAATCTGCTAATTCATGCCTAGAAGAGAACCATAATTACCATTTTCTTTTCTAGCAGAGATTCATATCCACTTCCTTATTTCTAGTAGAGAATCATGCCCACTTCCTATGATAGCGGAGAAACATTATGCCTACTTCTTGTTGATGTCTATCTGAGAACCATCATGCCCACTCCTTTCTAACAGAGAACCATCATGCCCACTTCTCATATACTATCAGAGAATCATGTTCACTTCTTGTTCATGAATAGCAAAGAATCATGCCCACTTCCTCTTTTTAACAGAGAATATTATGCCCACCTTATACTAAGACAATCATGCCCATTTCCTGTTTTAACTTCATGCCTAGCAGAGTTAGAGATGTATTGACAGAGATGTATTGACTGAGGTGTACTGACATATGTATTGACTGAGGTGTACTGACAGACAGGATCTAGCTAACGCATTCAGTAAACGTGAGCACTCAACACGTTACAGCAAGTGGCACACCATATTGGCAACAAAACGACTGCAACGGGGAAAACAGTTGGCTTCAATGGGATGAAAACACGCTGTTATTGTTTATACTTAACAGATAGCGAATGCTAATTGGTCAGCACCTTGTCTGTCTGAATTCCCAAATAATGTAGTAAGGATATGGTTTTTCAAAGGTAATTAGACTCAAGTACTAATAGTTGCGATAAAATTAAAACAATATAAAATAAATAAATTATAAATAAATAAATGCAATAAATAAATAGATAATAAAAATACATGTAAATATCAAAGAAAAAGTAAAAAGATGATTTTTAAAATATTATATATTCATATTAGAAAGTGTGAACAATATTATGATGCATTTCTGCGGCTATTATTGCTATCCTTCAAAATTGACTGCCGTTAATTCAATATGTCAAATTTTCGCTATTATAATCCTATTGATTGCATTAAAGCGATACGGAAGAATGTGTGCGCAGATTGGTCCATCCATCTTGGTATGAGTGGTCATTCATCAAATAAGAAATATGGAATTCAACCCGACTTGTTTTCTTCTGATTCATCAAAGTATTACTTTCCTAATCACTGCCCCACATTCTCACACTGTCCACTTCTTGGAGTTTTATTTTTGCGTCTTTTTCTCCCATTGAGAAATGTAAATTAAGCTTTCACTGCTGTTTACTTGTTTAGTAAGTTTTGCTTTGGTTTAATCGTAATCGTTTTCTTTTCCTGGGAAGGTATGTTCTTCTCCTAAGCGGTGGATGTTCTCCTAAGCAGTGGATGCTCTTCTCATAGGCAATAATGTTCTCCTAGGCAGTGGATGTTTTTATGGGAAGTAATGTTCTTCTCCTAAACAGTAACATTCTTCTCCTAAGCAGTGGATGTTCTTCTCCTAAGCAGTGGATGTTCTTCTCCTAGGCAGTATTATCTTAGGCAGTGGATGAAGAAGTAATATTCTTCTCCTAAGCAGTAATGTTCTTCTCCTAGGCAGTAATGTTATCTTAGGCAGTGGATGTTCTTCTGGGAAGTAATATTCTTCTCCTAAGCGTTTCTTTTCCTAGACAGTAATGTTCCCCTAGCCAGTGGAAAGTTCTCATGGAAAGTACTGTTCTGATCCTAGGCAGTGAATGTTATTCTCCTAGGCTGTAACTCCTCTGTATCTTCTTCTCCCTGGGCCATAACTCCTAACTTCCTCTACCTATCCCAAGCACCCAGCTGACTAGCATCAACAAAGAACCCACAGCGTTTAGCGAAATTATAGGTAGGAGATAACATAGGGGGTAATATTTCTCCGTATCAAGCTGTGCAGTATCAAGTGATGTCACTGCTACCAGGAACATATCAAAGCTGGCCACCGCTGTCTTGTCATGCTTCTGTCAGAGCTACTTTTCCGGGAGTGTTTTCAACTTGCCGAGGACTTGCCAGGCAGACTGTGTCATATCCTCCAGCCAAATTGGAATTGATGCAACATTTAGTTTTACTAGGAGCCCTGCCTGCTAAACTTTTACACGTGTCAAGCACGATTAATGGTCGGGGGCTGTTTAAGCCTGACCTGCTTCAGAGGAGTGCAATCGAGTTTGGTGAAATAATGCGCAGGTTGAAATGAGGCTAAATTGCATTTCAGGCCAGCTTTGTTCATCAGGTTTCTTCATGATTTATTCACAAATGAAGATAGAAAAGCATTTTCATGTGAATTTGATTGGTCTATAAAGGTGATTTGTATGAGAACTTGGTGGAGTGGTACCGTTTACCGTGTTTTATGGATATTGATTTGTTTCGCGTAAATATACCGTATATTTGGTGTCTTTTTATATGAGCACTGAAAGCACCTTTTTGCGTTCTACTTCAGAACCTTGAAACTCCCAGTTTATAAGCATTATTTCAATGCTCACGAATGTAAAATACTTCATGTGTAATGTATTTTATGAAACTGAAATAGTTAATCGTGATGAGATGAAAATTCCATTGGATATGAAAGTTTGGGTTCACTTGACCTCTACTTTCTGTGATTTCAAGCTTTAAAATGCCGACCAAGTGGCCTAGGCTTTTGACTGGACACTGAAATCAATTAACCCAAAATTGGTCTTGATCAGGGATGGTTCCTCCCGTAGAAGCAGGTATCCTAGAGTGCGCTTCCTTCCTCCTTTACAGGAAACCTCCATCACGGTCTGGCAGACGCTGACACTGATGGTCGGAGTTCCCGCCAGGATGACAGCTAGAACTGTGTAGGTATCCTCAGAGTTTTCAGTCCAGGAACGAGCCGTGTTTCAGGCAGCGTTTCAGGCTAGATGCACGTCTTTTTCCAAACTCGGACACAAGACGAGTTTCAGATAGGTTTCAGGTTTAGAACTGTATAGGTATTCTCGGAGTTTCAGTCCAGGAACAAGCCGCGTTTCAGGCAGCGTTTTAGGCTGGATGCAAATCTTGTTTCAAACTCGGAATAAGACGAGTTTCAGACAGTGTTTTCAACTAGACATAAGCTTTTGAAGCTGGACACAAGTCGTGCTTCAAGTCGGATACAAGATGACTCTGACAGTGTTTAAAGTCTCTCAAGCCGGGTAAGCTTGGCCACAAGTTGTACTTCAACCCCAGACACAAGCCGTGTTTCAGGCAATACTTCAAGCCGTGTTTATTGCTAGAGACAAGCCGTGTTTCAGGCGGCGGTACTTCAAGCCCTGTCTATTTGCTAGAGACAAGCTGTGTTTCAGGCTGTGGTTCAAACCATATTTCAAGCCTGACAAAACTATATTTCAAGTGGGATTCAAGCTGTTTTTCAAGCCAGACTCAAGCTGTTTCAGACAGTGCTACAAGTCAGGTATTGATAGTCTACAAGTCGGGCACAAGCAGTGTCTCCAGACACTCATGTGAAGATACTGCTTCTCGGACAACTGGTATTTTCTCGATTTACATTTTAATCACAACTGCTTCTTGGAATATATCTGCGTCTACATGCATGTATACACAGGTATGTATGCCTCCAACTCTCTTGCATATAGCAGTCTAGCATCTCCAGATGTTGTGTGTGCACGCATTGTGCTAGGTATGTCTAACCTTCTCCCTGCTGAAGGCAATCTTGGATGCCAGTACGCAGTTGCAGCAATTTAACAAGCAGTGAAGAGAAGGCTAGGAACCTTGTACAGTGGAGTCTATAGAACTTAGCTGTGGGATATTGGTGATGACATTATGGACGGTGGATTCTATGGTTTAGCTGTGGGATATGGTAATGATAGGATAGACATTGGATTCTATGGTTTGCTTTGGGGCGTAAAATGATGATAGGTTGTACATGATGAATAATGATTCTCCAATAATAGGTCTAAACAAGCATTCTGATGTTTGAATGTAAATTGATATTTTGAGCAAGAGAAAAATCAATTTTGAATTATTTTCCATTCATAATTACAAGTATTTCTATACTGAGTAGTTGTAGAGCATATTATTTGTGGGGAAAAAAAATAAATAACATATCATAAATTTCATAGCCATTTTGTATCCATTTCACGGCCCAGTTATCACAACAAAAGATAGTTAGTCATTGCACGAAACACACAAGGTATCTTTTATCACTTAATGTAAATCTATAAATACACATGCCCCACAATCATCTGCATGTAGATATGCATTTGTTCACCTATGTTGTACCCATGTCTCCATTGGTTTCTTAATTGCTTCAACATTCGTTTTTGATCATTCTGGGGCGGTTCTTAACACCTGGGACATAAGACTTGTGTCGAATAAGAGATAATTTATCAGAGGTTCAAATCCCGTGTGAGTCGGCACCTGTTGCCTACGAAGAATGCCATGTCTGATAGGCTTATCTCGAACTTCATACGAACACATAACATCGTTTTGGGAATATTTCGTGACACCGAGGCAGTTGTGGATCTCATGGATTATTTTGAAGGATCCAATACAGTCCACTAACGATACAGGTACGAATACATGTGCTTTGAACTGTAGTAATGACGAAACCCGAGAATCACTTAAAGTTTGCATACATTGTGATGGTGTGATTCTCAGATACCATTGTACTGATATTGCCTATATTAGTGTATAGTTTCATTTTGTTTATTGGTATAATATTTCATTGCTTGTTAGTGTAATGTTTCAATGCTTGTAAATGCGTATTAGCGTTTGCTCTTGTTATGATAGCAGCTGTTGCAAACCCCCCCCCACAAAAAAAAAAAAAAAAAAAGGAAAAGTAAATTGAAAATAAAAAGGATTTGATATTTATCAAGGTATGTCGGTATTTCAGAAATCGTATACTTTAACGTTTGTGTAGTTACGAGCTGCAAACATTTACGAGCTGCAAACATTTACCCTCTCAGGCAGTCAATTTGATGTAAATTACCCCATTGTCTGTAGAGAGGCAAATTTTATCAGTCCGCAATTTATCAGTCCGTTTACCTGAACACTCCAGTGATTATGTCCTTTGTAGTCTGGTTACATTGTGTCCTCGTGGGTATTGTTTCTCGGCCCGTTAAAAGACGTGGCTCTTGCAGTCAAGCCGACGTTAATCAGCAATTGAGCAGTGCTCATTAAGCCTGAGATGTTTCAGTCTCACGGAGATGAGGGGAAAAGGGAGGTGGGGAGGGGGGACTCACTTCCCTATTGTTATTGGGCGAGAGGGGAGGGGGAGGAGGGGGAGTTACTCTT
>JAUTBZ010141851.1:0-12706 GCA_032361785.1 Lepetodrilus galriftensis | reverse complement strand
GGAATGTCAAATTAATGTGTAATTTGTTAGTGAAAATGAGTGAAAGGGGGATATCATTGGATATTTTTCTAGTTATGTAACTGTTTGTCTATGCTGTTACCGTCTGTGCTGTTACCTAAATAAAAGTAACAGGACAGACAAATTAACAACAGCACAGGTCATTTATCAGACAAGAACTATTTTAACACAGTGCATTTGGTAAATATACTTAGAAAAAACATGTACTCATCACTAGTTCCAAGAGTTCACATTCCCCAAACCCTGCAAACAGCAGGATGAAAAAAAATGACCTAAAATGAGGCATTCCCAACGAAAAGCCATGAGGAAAGCTACAGTGCAAACATCATTGAAAGAGCTATTAAATAGGTCAGCTCAGAACAATACATAAACACAATCACCAGAAGAGATGCAAAATGTATGCTGAACTCAGAGACATACATCTTCCAGACATAACAGGTTCGCCAACAGATGTACTCACTATTCATTCCATTTCCAGTCAGAGGCACCATGGAGGAAATATGGATACTGAGAGGTTGGAACAAGAAGCAGAATGAGAAAGAAAGGAAGGAGCGAGGGTAGAACATTATGATGGAGAGAAGATGGATAGTGAGAGAGTGGAACAAAAGGTGGATGGAGAGAAGATGGAAAGTGAGAGTAGAACAAGAGGTGGATGGAGAGAAGATAGCTAGTGAGAGAGTGCAACAAAAGGTGGATGGAGAGAAGATGGAAAGTGAGAGTAGAACAAAAGGTGGATGGAGAGAAGATAGAAATTGAGAATAGAACAAGAGGTGGATGGAGAGAAGAGAAATGGAGACTGAGGGGTTAGAACAATAGACGGATGGAGAGAAGATGGAAAATGAGAGTAGAACAAAAGGTGGATGGAGAGAAGATAGAAATTGAGAATAGAACAAGAGCTGGATGGAGAGAAGAGAAATGGAGACTGAGGGGTTAGAACAATAGACAGATGGAGAGAAGATGGAAAGTGAGAGAATAGAACAAAAGGTGGATGGAAAAAAGATGGATAGTGAGATAGTAGGACAAGAGTAGGATGGAGAGAAGATGGAGAGTAAGGGGGTAGAACAAGAGGTAGATGAAGAAATGATAGATATGCCAAATAGTATAAAGGTGAAGTTATATCATAAAGTGGAAATGCTAGGTCTTGATAAGATATACATGCCACGTGATAAAAACGAATGCATGAAGAAATGTGTTGTATGGCAACACACTTTATCCTGGGTATGTGGAAGACATAACATTAGATGAAATCTTTGTTGAGTGCATGCACAGAGTGGGTAAACAAGGTAACAATAATTTATTTTGGTACAATTTTCATGATATAGTTAGCATTGTACCAGAGTCACAAAAAGATTCCATATAGGAAGATATTTTGGTGAAAACTCTGTAAAGGTGTAGGTGTACACTGATCATAAAACTGTTTTCGATATATAGGAATTTGAAAATGATGCTGTTATTTGCACTGTCTTACTGTTATTGTTATAGTTGTTTCAATTCGTTAAGTAATAGTGTATTGACTGAGTTTTAATGAAAGTCAGAAACTTTTTTTGTGGTTTATTTTCTGGTTTAATAATTCACCACAGTTATAATTATGGTGTCTATTCAATTATTAACACTCAGCTGCATGTAGTCATTCCAGATGCCAAGGTATTATGTGTTTTTTGTTTATGTTTTGGTGTATATGTTACATTCAGTCTGTGAAACTAGTCATTATGCATAATGCCTAAAAAAATCAGGCACTTCGTGAAGTTCCTGTGACCACCAGGCATTACCCGAAATGACTGAAAATCTTAGGCATTTCAAAAGCTGCCAGAGGATGAAATTTTACACACCCTCTAAAAATATAGTTACATGCCTTTATAAACTCATATCAATCACCAGAAAATGTTTAATCCATTTCCACTGTCTAATTTGTCCTGTCTAATACCAATTATAACTCTTGTTTCAAGATCATTACCAAACCCATGGGAAACAATTTTGAATGCTAAACACTCAATTTTAACAGTCATCCACACACCAGGTCACATTTATTATTTGACTGTAATGAAATAAACACTTATGGGAAGCAGTGTAAGACTAAATATTAATTAGGATCAGAAATGTAATTGGTGTTATTAAAAATAATATGCTTGGTTTTAGAAATAACCTTTTTGATGGGTGTTTCAAATTTTTATATTACCCCCTTCCCCATATTAGGTGATAATTAAAACAGCTTAACTTCTAAAAATATTCTTGATATTGTAGTATCAACGTAATGTTGCATTATCACAGAGAAATATTGTAGCATTGGCTGCTCCCATGGTGGGGGCAGGGGGCAACCTGCAAGTTACAAAGTTAGGATGGTCTTCCTCAGAAAATTTAGATGACCTGAAAGGCTAATTATTTTTTGTTGTTGTAATTTTAACACTAAGTACCAAAAAAAGAAGGAAAAAAATGTTGTAGGCCTAGACTTATTGGGGGTGGGGGGATGTGCCTATGTGTAGTGAATAACCAGATTAGATCAGCATTGAAAGCTTTGATAGCAGATAGTATCCATGTGTGCTTTTTGTTCCACTATCAGCTGCTGTTGTTTTGTGAAATATGCATCATTTGAAAGTAGTACTTTCATTTTTTTTACAAACTTTTTTTTTTTTTTTTTAAAGCTCAGTTTTAAATGTATATTGCTAGGAGACTCTGCTAGCATGTACTGGTTGCAACAGAACTTATGGAGTAAACCCAAGAAACATGTTTAGTATATAGAGATGAAAGTCATGTGGTGCTGTATTCACAGATATGTAGTAACTTAGTCATATCTTAATCCATTTGCTTACACAAACACAAATCAAGGCTAGGTTTGAAAATAACCCAAACCATTACAACTAATCGGAGATGAAAGGAAGCACCTAGATAACAATATATTAATAATATAGCAGATTCTTTATTGTTTGTTTAATAATAAACCTGAGAAGTAGCAATGTGTTTGTAATAATCATAAGATTTCTTAATTGGAAACTATATCAAAATTTAAATATTAAGTTACTGTATAAAATATAAAACAATTTTTTTATTATTATTATTTTTTAATCATGCTAAGCAGTATTTTAAATTGTATAACCAATAAAGTTATCCTTGTTTGTTCTTTAAAATGTAATTTTATCAACATTTAAAACCAAAAGCCTGTATACAATTCTCAACAGTAAGAATTGATTCACTTTAGTCAATCTGTGTAATTTCTGGCCAGGATTTTCAGTCATTTCGCAAAATGCCTAGGATTTTCAGTCATTTCCTGGTGGTCACAGGAACTTCGCGAAGTGCCTGATTTTTTTTAGGCATTACACGTAATGACTGGTTTCACAGACTGACTGTAACATATATATGTATATATCTATCTGAGTTGTATTCATTATCACTTGCTAAGTTCTGTTAATGTGTGCACTTTGTAAATAGAAATAAGTATTTTCATTAGTCATGATTCTTTTCTGAAAATGTTTCAATTCATTCCTTATTTTAGGAGTATTTGTGAAATAATTAAGTATCACGAATGAAGTTCTACCAAACGAAAAACATAAATAATCAAAACAATAAATATGCAAGGGAGAGAATCACGACAATTGCACTATGTTAGTGAAGCTGTGTAAACAAATATATCTTTACCTGGACAAAGTAGCATTTATGCTTATACCTTACACATTATTAGTTCTTTGTGCATGCACGCTCGCCTCGCGCGTGTGTTGGTGCACGTGCGCGTGTACGATACATTATGTGTAAAGTGTCCACATTGTTATAATTCTGTTCTAGTGAACAGGTATATGTAAATACGGAGACAAATATAGAGATGAATTTTATTATCAGGAACATTTAAAGTAGGTCCACTGTTATTATATTTTGAAGTTTGAAATGTATTATTTTGTCTATTCTTTGATAGTGTCTAAAAGTACATTCTTACATAACATACTTGAGATAAGGGGAATAACCTATGACCTACATGTTCTTTTTAATGTTCATTCTATTGACTTTAGTATTATCTCTCCTCCATTCTCACTATCCTTCTCTATTTCTTATTTCTCTCTTTTTAAAATTTCACTAAATCCGGTAACGAGATGGAGTGAAAATGTGTCTGATACTTTACCAGCATCAAATCATAAACCATTAAACATACTTTTAAAAATAAATGAAGAAAAGAAAGTAGACATGTTTTATCAAATTAATGTCACTTTAAAATGACTTGTTTTAAGATCATGATATTAAACTGTCATGGACTGGGAAATCCTGAAAAACGGAGAGATGTTTTTAATTACTTAAAAGGTAAACAGTTTAACATATATTGTTTGCAAGATACTCATTTTACCGATGATTTAGAACCATATGTGCAAACTCAGTGGGGATACAAATGTTTATTTATCTCACCAGTAACGCAAAGGGTGTAGCAATTATGCTAAATAACAATTTTCAATATGAAATTAACAAAATAAAATCCGATAACACTGGACATTTTTATTGCTGTTGATATTGCAATAGAAGGGGAGAGAATAACTATTTTAAACATTTATGGACCAAATACTGATAAGCCTGGTTTTTGAAAAGTCATATTACAGTGTATTGAAGAATTTGCCAATGAACAATATTTAATATGTGGAGATTTTAATTTAGTGCTAGACCAAAATTTAGATACAAAAAATTACCAGCATATTAACTATCCAAAGAACTATCCACGAGAAATATTATTACAAAACCTTGAAGCTTTTAATTTAAAAGACCCTTTCAGGGAATTATATCCCACACTTAGAAGATACACATGGAGAAAATCAAATCCACTCAAATTAGCCAGGTTAGGTTTCTTTCTTTATCAAATAATTTAATGTCATGAACAGAAAAAGTTATAACAGAAAACAGCTACAGATCTGATCATTCAGGTGTTGTATTATTTTTGAATTTAAATAAAATACACAAGGGTAGAGGCTTATGGAAATTCAACAATTCATTGTTATCTGATAAAGAATACATTAAAATAATAAAAGAAGTTGTAAATAATATTAAAAACCAATACGCTATACTAATTTATAATCCAGTACTATAAACAATATACCAAACAACAAAATACAGTTTACAATAAATGACAGTCTATTTCTAGAAACATTGTTAATGGAAATAAGGGGTAAAACAATATCATATTCGGCATTCAGAAAGAAGAAGAAGAATGAAAAAGAAACTATATTATGTGAACAAATCAAAGAACTGGAAGAATCTGAAAATGAGTCAAACACTGAATTACTACAAAAAAGTAAGCAAGAGTTACTGGAATTGCGAAGAGAAAAGATGAAAGGTCATTACGTAAGAGCCAGGGAAAAATGGATTGATGAAGGTGAAAAACCCGCAAAATATTTTTGTAACACAGAATCTCGTAACTACTATAGCAAATTAATATCAAAAATAGAACTAAGCAATGAAAACATTGTAACTGATCAAAAACAAATTCTAACAGAAACTAAATATTTTTACCAAAAACTATATTCGGTGCCACTTAATACATTTGATATATTTCATAGATTGTCTGGTTATAATTTTAATAAATTAACTGACCAAGAAGCACAGGAATTATCAGGAAAAATTACATATTTTGAAGCTTTCAACTTTCTTAAAAATATGAAGAACGACAAAAGTCCTGGCTCAGATGGATTTACAGTAGAGTTTTTCAAATTCTTTTGGGTGGATCTAGGACATTTTATAGTTAAAGCAATCAATTATAACTACAGTGTAGGTGAAATGTCTGTTGTTCAAAGATTAGGAATTATCACGTGCATTCCAAAACCCAATAAACCTAAGCAAATTTTAAAAAATTGGAGACCCATACCACTCTTGAATTGTATTTATAAAATAGCCACGGGGTGCATAGCTAACATAATTAAAACAGTTTTAAATAAAATTATCAATAATGATTAAACAAGGTTTATAAAAGGGAGATATATTGGAGAAAACTTTTGTTTAGTTTATGATATGCAGTATACAGGAACACATTTCATCCCTGGTATTTTATTTTGGAGAGACGTTTTATGTAGTTGGGCATTAGTTCAGAAATGTCAAAAGCTTCAAAGTGCTGAAGATATACAAGGTCAGAATATTTGGTATAATAGAAAAATACTGTTAAATAATAAGCCATTTTTATACAAAAACTTTATCCAGAAAGGAATAGTTTTTACTTGTGATCTTCTTGATGATCAAGGAAACTTTTTAAATTTTGAGTGTTTCAAACACACCTATAACATAAATACAGATTTTTAAAGTTATGCCTCGTTGGTGAATGCTGTAAAAGCCTTTATGATTACACAAAGCAGTCCCACTATAACAGTGTCTTATAAAATTAAAACAGCCATTTTAGCCATCAAATTCAAAATAATGTTAAATAAGACCACATCATGTAAGGATATATACAACACTTTGAATGATAAATTAAAAAACTCCAAAGGCTCAAACAAAATATGCAGATAAAGGTTTAATATTTGATCACCATACATGGACAAAGTTTTACCTTTTACCTTTCAAATGTGTAAAAGATATTACATTAATATGGTTTCAATACAGAATACTCCACAGAATTCTTGGCACCAATACATTTTTACATATGATAAATTATGTTGATTCAAATAAATGCACTTTTTGTAATAATCTTCCAGAAACTCTGCAGCACTTGTTCTACGATTGCAACAAAGTCCAAGAACTTTGGGAAAATATAGCAGAATGGATACTTATAAAAATAGGAATTTGCATTGTATTTACAAAAACATAATTCTTTTTGGTATGATAGATGATAAAATATCAAAAATCATAAACTGGTTAATTATTAATGTTAAATATTGTATTTATTCAATGAAAATAGTTAAAAGAAATACTATAAAAGCTGTTCTAGGAAAGAAATTTCAAATTGAAAAGTATATATATTATAAAAACTGTGAATATGATATATTTTACATCGAATGGTCCAAGTGGCTTAATCTTTTCAATTAAAATATCAAACAACTTTTATCCTATCTGAAATATACAAACAATATCCATCTTATATCAAGTGTTATTACTCCATCTCAGTTATGATAGTGTTACAATCAATTAATTAATTAGTAAATTTCTTCCTTTCTTTCTTTCTTTACTATCCTTCTCTATAATACTAAAACTCTTTTGGGTTTTCCTTTTTCCAACTTCTTTTTCTCTGTGCTAGTTCGTCCTCAGAATAAACAAACGGATGCAAATGGAATGCAGTATTTAGCTTAAAGGAAAACAGTAGTGCAATGAGGAGAGAGAGAACTGTTTTAGTTAATGATGCAATCAACACATTTTTTTCTTCAGTTATTTGGCGTCAGAAGTATGGTTAAGTACCATCATGATAATGAGAACGGAAAACCGCTGCCGCCAAATAGGCTACTCTTTCTGATAAGCAGCAAGGGGTCTTTTATATGCACCATCCTATAGGCAGGATAGCACATACCATGGCCTTTGATACACCAGTCATGGAGCACTGGTTGGAACGAGACATAGCCCAAACGGTCCACCATGTGGGATCGATCCGACGACCCACCGCACCATGAGCGAACATGCTTACCACTGATCTATGTCCCGCTCCCTATCTCATGCATGCTCATTTAAATGTGTATGTTTTATTACAAAACTTGAGCTATTTTTTAAATTCAGCTTTGTTATTTACATGCAAATAAAATGTGTTTTGTACAATGTTTAAAAAAATGTTGATGCACAATATGCCCACAGTCCCACAAATCTCAACTCTACACTGTTTATTTATATATCAGCAACTGTTTTTATAAACTTCAGTTTAAGAGGAGAGGGGAGGGGACGATAAAGCTTATCAAAGATTAAAAAGGTGGTAAAAAGAAAACAAATTATTGAGTTTTCAAATGCATAGAAATTGTGTCCTTGTGTACATCAGCTGGTGTTGTAAATTGTCATTCTCTAGATCGCAGATCTTAAAATTAAAAAAACCCATGGGAGTAAAGAAACACATTCCCAAAGCCTTTATTAAGAAGGTTATGGCAACGTGGATTCTTGCAGTACTGTGGAGGAAAGACTTAAGTCTTGTAGTTCATGGCTCCTTGTTTGTAAAACTGAAAGTCTAGACTTTAATGACATCAAAACTTTAACATAACTTTATGTTAAAAAGTCTGCACTTTAAATTTTATAATCCCTGGACCAGCACAGTAAGTCAGTACTTTAAGACATTTCCTTGTTTGTTTTTACAGATTCCATTTTATGAATTCAACTCACTGACAACTGAAGAGAAGTGTGAATATGTTTTAAGCAAACTTAAGCTGGCTTGAGTTCTGTCAGAGAACCATGTTTTACCCACACAGTGATGCTTTACCTGCTGGATACCTGGATTTCACACTTACTGTGCTTTACCCATCACAAACGAGAATTCCTGGGGAAGGAACAATCCCTGCAATTGCAGAATTCTTTAGTTTTAGGTTTCAAACTGGTCACTTTTTCTAATGTGGCAGTTATATTATTTTATTCAGATGCATAAAATTGTATCTTCATGAACAAATCTTGTAAACTTTTAAGCTGATTTAGAAATCTGTCATTTTCAGAATGATCATGTACTACTTTGTACACTTCCCTGCTAAAGATGGACGAAACCCCAAGTACAGAAAGGAAAAGCCGACATTTCATTCAAATGAAAGCTTGAGTAATTTCTGAGGTAGCAGGAAGTCATTGTGATTCATGGTGTCCAAATCAGTTATCATCTTTGGGTTATTCGGTGAGTAATGCATAGTGTGTGTGTGTGTGTGTGTGTGTGAGAGAGAGAGAGAGAGAGAGAGAGAGAGAGAGAGAGAGAGAGAGAGAGAGAGAGAGAGAGCATGTGTGTTTGTGTGTGTAATTTGCATAAAACTATGTCTACAGACATTTTATCAACAAAGAACTTGAGATGACCATGTCTGTCAGTTTAAGAGCAGCCTTTGGTAGTCCACTGTGAATTGCTTCTTGGATGTCTTTGATCTGTGATCAGTCACTGTGATAATTTATGTTACTGAAATAACCATTAATACAGATATTGAGTGCCTTGTTTTATATTTAAAATACTCACACAATTATTATGACATTAAATTTTATAATCTAGTACTACTGGACATGAGTGTTGCTCATGGTATGGTAGATCATCGGATCGATCTCACCTGGTTGAACTTTTGAGCTATTTCTCTTTGCAGGCAGTGCTCCACAACTGGTGTATCAAAGGCAGTATGTTCTGTCCTGTATGTTGAATGGTGTATATAAATGATTGTAACGGTGTCAAGTAAAACTGGCTACGTTATACTAGGGATATGATGGAATGTCCACTGACAACACCACAGGATAGTATTAAGTAATTAAAATTAACTAATAATTAATAATAGTACCTAAATCTATATAGGTCCGTAAATCAGTCTATATATCCATTATAATCATAAGACAACAATAAAATAGGTTATGATTATTTATTTATGACTAGGCAGTTTAATAAACAAGTACCATGTACTATATTTTACAAAATCATATATATAAATACTAAATACACAACATCCCTGGGGGAGATCAATAGGCTAACCCAGGGGGTGGAGAAATATCAATAACAAAAATTAACTACCTACGTTTACAACTACGGGCACTTAAAATATTATACCTAACGTACACAGAAGGCAGTTAGAGTATTTTAGGCTATCTAAAGTTAAAATCACATGGATACTTTAGATAGACCTATATAACCTTTATAAAGGCAAATATAAATATGTTATATTACATAAACGTTACATTCGACTGCACCAGGGAAATGAATTTAAAAACATAAATACAGGTTACATTATTAACACCAAACCAAGCAAAAGCAAGAATAAAAGTATCTTACCATACCCCACTGCTGGTTGGGTCCATCCCTGGTACAATCAAAACAGAACGTGATTACAATCCGGGGAGATATCCCCATTGCTCCTCTCACCTATTCTTACATCCACATTAATTTTGATCTCCCTCCAAAAATGGCACAATCCCCCTTTTATCCCCTGGCCAAATCGTATTCCTGGGTAGAAGATTATCGCTCTTACAGGAGACAAAAATTCTACCCAGTCGCCAAATAATGTGTTTGTTACAATTACTAAATATCACATAGCTCCCTAAATACTTAATGGATTATTAATTAGATAGATGCATTAGAAAGCTATGGATAATCTGCATCTGCTGGTATATTTTATACTGCCTAAATATAAATAAAACTTTAGGTAGATTATATACCGCATTTACAGACGAATTAAAACACTAAATAAAACACTTCTTCTTACTGTGTCATAAAAACTATATCGTAATTTATTAATCTCTTTGGATGTCAAGACGTGTCCACAAGAGAGTTAAAAGCACATATAAATTGTTATTTGGTAATTAATAATAAAAGAGAGTTATAATTGATTTTGCATCACTGATAAACACAAAATCTCGGTACAGTGCTAATATATCATATACTTTAAAAGACGTGAGTAAGTCTAGGTCTTTTCTGAAAGTTGTGAAAAACAGGGACCTGAATGGGACCACAATTCTATAAGTCACGGTTTTGGTACTGAGAGCACAGCAATGCAAAACACCGACTTCGCCGAAACCACTATTTACAGTGTTATGGTTTAGGGCCTTGATACTATTATAAGCGACCAAGTACCTATATATTTTAAGAATTATTACACAAATAAACGAATTAGCATGTTAAATAATTTAGCATGCTTTGATTACAGAGGTATTGGTCAAATACCGTGACAATGATCCCTTGCTGCTAAATGAAAAGTGTAGCTTATGTGGTGACAGTGAGTTTCATTTATCACTGTAGTGATGGTCCTTAGTCATGTCTGATGTCACAACTGCAAATACATGTGTTGTGTGCATCCTTAAAACACTTGTGGTGGACCTTTATGCTTTCTCATTCACAGCTGATGTAATTAAAGGCTATGGGATAGTGCATCTAAAAGATCTCTTGCTGCTAAATGGGAAGAGCAGCTCATGAAGCAGGTTTCTTCTTTCCTTCTCTGAGTAGCCATTAATCATGTTTGACCCGATAATATTATAACCATAAATAGAATGTGTTGTTGAACATTTCGTTCCATTCTTTATAAGTTTTGAGTGCATTATTAAATAATGGCGAGTGGGATGTAGGTTAAAGGTAGAGTATCTGCTTGTGATGCAGTAGCCAGATTATTCCTTCCTGGTAGACACAATTATTGTACAACTGGTGTATCAAAAGCTCTGGTATGTGCTATCCTGTCTGTGGGATGGTACACATAAAAGATCCCTTGCTGCTAACTGGCAACATTAGCATGTGTGGCAGTACTGGCTTTCCTTTCTCACTATCATAATCGTCCTCAACCATATGCCTGATGCCATATAATCATAAATACAATGTGTTGAGTGTGCCATTAAATGAAACGTCTCTGCCTATCTCTCCTCACTCACTCCCTCCCTCCCCTCTCTCTCCTATAATCAGTTTACTTTGTTCCAGTGTTTGGGAAATACCCTGGCCGATTTTTTAAAGGATTCAGTGGGCAGGTAGCAGTGTGGCTCTTAATACTAAGATGTAAGAGTAGTTTATGTGTTAATCCTTAACCATATATCTGATGCTACATAACCTTAAATAAAATGTGTTGAGTACGTAATTTAAAAATCATCTCTAATGTTTCTCAGCATACCACCCATTTGAAAAAAAGATGAAAAAAATCAAACAAATCTCTCCACAACTAACAAGGTTAGGTTTGTACAGTATCTAATAAATATAACACATACTGAACAATACACAATTAAATATTTAATCTCGGGCAACAGGCATGAGTAGTTTCCCTTTACCAACACCAAAGGTAACTCCACAGTGTCAAGGTCATCATGGCGGTAAGTGAAACAAGTGGACGTCGACAAAGTCAAATAACATCGGTGGACGGGCTCAGGGACTTGAAAAGTCAATACACTATATATATATATATCCTGGGGTACTAGATTTTCAGCGGGTTAACAGGAAAAAGCTTCTCCGCATGCGCATTGTAATCCCACATTTAATATAACAGAATAATATTTTACATTGGTTATACTATTAATGAAATTAACCAATTTTCCTTTTTAATCTTACCCATTTATGTGTTTGCAAAAGCAAAATCCGTACATGGTTGGAATTTGACATTTGGAGTTGCGGCCCCTTTTCCCAAGTTTTTGTTGTTGAAATTGTAAAAAAATGGATAATACCTATCACATGACTTTAAAAATAGCAGACGACTGCCATGTTAGCAATCTTTGAGCAGTCAACAACAATTGGTGCTTATTACGATAAGTTGAGTAAATTTTGATGCGTGAGTATTAACAATTAATTACTCGTAATTAAACTTTAATGGCATCAGACTACTGGGTATCATTTAACCTTTAAAAAAGTGTATGTTTCTCGTTGTTTTCCTAATCTTTTGTTGATGGTCACTAGGACAACCAAATATCAGAATCTGGGTGGTACCCAGGTAGAACAGCCGAATAACAGTCTGGGGGTACTCAGGTGGGACAACAAAATCACAGAACCTGGGGGTAGAAAAGTAGGACAACCAAACAAAGAAATCTGGGGGTTCAGACCTACGACAAGCAAATAACAGAGTTGGGGGGGGATACCCAGGTAGTATAAGCAAAGAACAGAATCTGGGGGGTTACCCCGGTAGGCCAACTAAATACC
>JAUTBZ010141840.1:0-12706 GCA_032361785.1 Lepetodrilus galriftensis | reverse complement strand
GAAAAAAGTTTCTTAGATTAGGTTTTTCGTTCTATTCAAAGAGAAGAGCCTGTAATGTTACTCTCTATGACCTCAACTCCTTATCATAATAAAGTAGCCAAATACTATAAAGATAAAATTTATGAAATGGCAATAGAACATTATTCAAAAAATGCAGTTTTTTCGTTTCATCCTTCTAGTAATGAAGAGATAAGCCAAGCTAAATATTTTTCAAAACTAGCGAAGCAGTGTGGTTTTGAGCAAGATATATCGGATGGAGATGATTTTATAGAGGCATTAGATAATAAGTTAATGTCTCAGGATATATGTTTGTTAATAAGTGAGTTTGAGAATGGTTCAGATAAATATAGAAGAGAGTTTGCTCTGGCTCTTAGACCACTGTTACTCGATAATGATTCTGAACATTCTTGCTCTATCGTTATTTTAGGTCGTAAGAGATTGGCTCAGTTGAAGTATGAAGAGAATGGAGATGGGAACTCTCCTTTGAACTATTTTGAAGAGTTATTGATACCCACACCTACTATAGAAGATTATAAGCAGATTGAAAATGTAGAAGAGGATATTAGCGATATATATCAGTTAACAGGAGGGCATCCTGAGTTAATGAAATTTTGTCTTAGGAAAAAATCAGAAGATTACCAATCATTAATCTTAAATTCTAACTATGGAGATAAATTTTTTGGTAAATATCAAAGTCGAACTCCTCGCTTATTGAAGCTTTTAACAAATGAATCTTTTGGTTCGTTTAGTTTATGGAGTTCAGATGAGCTTATACGAGATTTATTTTGGGATAATCTGATAATAGAAGAAGGGAACAGGTTTAAATGGATTGCTCCTATTGTGGCTGAGTTGGGTAAGAGGTATTTTAGATGATGAGGGTTTTATTTTTTTTGGTGGTTTTTTTTAGTTTTAGTTTCTCTTTGGAGGTTCATGAACCTTTGTTTCCTGAGGGGGAAGAGTTGAAAAAAGTTATAGTAAATGATGGATTAAAAGGGAAAGCTTTATTTTTAAATAATAAAGATACTTTTGTTACTATAGAGGGGAAATGGAATCTAAGAATTAATTTTTTTAATTTAAAAAGTGGAAAAAGATTTTTTCAGATTAAAACAGAGCTTTCCCGTATAACAGACATTGCTATAGCTAAAGATAACCCATATTTTATTTATGTAGAACAAGCTGATGGGCAACCAAAAGTTATTAAGATATTTAACACTAATACATTGAAAGTAATAAAAACATTAATTTTGAATGAGCATATTGATTCTTTATCTATAAGTAATGATGGAAAATATATAGTATATACACTTACAAATAATAAAGTTTATATATATGATGTAGTAAAAAATAAAATAGTTTCTATTTTTACTACAAAAGAATCTATAAAAAATATTAGAATAGACTCTTCAAGTAAATATATTTTGACTTTTGAAGAGGGTAATATTGTTGTATATGATTTTAAAACATTTGAAAAAAAATCTCTTTTTCATTTAGGAAAAAAAGTCAATTTAAATACTTTTAGTATTAGTAACGATGGTAAATCTCTTTTAGCTACATTTGATAGAAAATATTTAAAAGTTTGGGAATTAAAAAGTAATAAAATAATATTAAATTTAGAGATACTATTTATTCAAGATGCAAAATTTACAAATGATAGTAAAAAGATTATCTATGGTGAAAATAATAGTTTGAAAATATTAGATATATCAACTCAAAAAAATCTATTTGTTATTAGAGATAAGAATTTAAAAAAGATATATAATATTTCAGTAGGAGATGATTCAAGAGTATTAGTTAATGATAGATTTCTAATAAATATTAAAAGCTTTAATCTTGTCAATCTTTCTAAAAAATTTGGAGAGGGTATAAACCATTATATAGAGGAGTCTTTTTATATAAAAAAATTAAATTGTATATTTTCAAGTGATAAGGGATATGGTATTAAGGTTTGGAATCTTAAAAAAAATAGTTTAGAGTATATTATTGAGAAAAAAGATAAAATAAAAGATATGGTATTAAGTAAAGATAAAAAATATTTACTTTTCTCCACAGGTAAAACTCTTAAAGTCTGGGATATAAAAAATAAAAAAGTTATAAAAGAAATTTCCGATAAAAATAAAAGTATTAACTCTATAGCGATAAGTGATAATAATGAGTTAGTTGCATTTAAAACAGATGAAAAATTGCAAGTTATTGCTTTTAAATTATGGAAAACTATTCAGGAAATAAAAACTGATTTTTTAACATATAAATTAAATATTTTAGAAAATAAATATCTTATTTTACAGACTTGGAGTGAAATAAAAGTTTTTGATATAAAAACAAAAAAATTGATTAATTCAGTTAAGAGGCAAGAAAATACATTTTTAAATTTATATAATGATATTTCATATTATCAAGTATATTCTTATGATGAAATAAAAAGTGAGATACGAAATATTTTAACAAATGAAGTTGTAGCAAATTTTTCAAAAGATAATTTTGTTTATGAAATTTTTGATGGTAAAGCATATATTGGTAATTTAGGGGATAAGAAACTTGATATATGGGACTTAAAAGAACATAAAAAAATAGATGAGAGAAAAAGGCAATATTATGAAACAAAAAATATTGATAACTTGATAGTTCTAAAGGATATTAATTGGAATGATATGCTTGATAAAGAAAAAATCTTACAAGGTATTTTTTATGATGATAAATCTTGGGCTATTGTAGATTATGAAACAAAAAAAATATATAGATATGGGAATAAAGATTTTTTATTAGATATAAATACATTTGAACCGATTGTATCTAATGATATAAATATGTCAAAAGATGATGTTGAAATATTTTTTGATAAAAAAAATATAAAATTAAAAAATAATACTTTTTCTACTTTTAATATACAAGTTAAGAATGTTTCTAATCATAAAGTTTATTGGATTAAGCCTAGTGTAGACGATGAAAACTTTATGATAGAAGCAAATTCTATAATTGTTTTAGAACCAAATGAGATAAAAAATCTTCAAGTTTCCATTCAATATAATGGAGTAGTTAAACAATCATTTTCTAAAGATATAACACTAAAAGTTAGTATAAATAATAAGACCATTAATATAAATAAATTGAAGGTAGATGTTAAAAAACAAGAAGATATAGAAATAGAAGATATAAAGTTTGAAAATGTAGCATTAATTGCGATTAAAATACATAAGTTTTTAGATAAAAATTTAACAAATATAAAAGTCATTCTTTCTGAAGGAAATAAAAGTATTGAAAACAACCTTTATTCTCCTCTTGAAACAAATGATTCTATAACGGTTTATCTTCCGAATAACCAAACTTTCTTTTATACATGGTGGGGAAAAGGGCATGATTTTACAGTAATGGTTAATGTAAATGAAATTAAGCCTCATATATTTAAAAAACATATTAAGTTCGATATGCCATTAGGCATCTATATGCTCCTTTCTTTTCCAGCTAGTTTATTATTGATACTTATCTATTATATTTATATGGGTTTTTTTGTGCAAAATATTAAAAAAGTCATGAATAATCCCAATACAATCTTTGATATAAAGTTAAATAAACTTCCTTATTATAAAAAACTATTGAAAAGACGAATGGAAGAAAATTACTATGAGAATAATTTTAGTTATATTTTGGGGAATAATATAGATAGAATAGCAACATTTTTTGAACTTACTAATAAAGAGAGAGTAAAAATAATTTCAGAAAAAGTCAATGGAAAAATAAAGCAAATAGATGAAGAGTTTTTTGAACTTACTCTTGATAAAAATTTTGCCATTAAAGTAAAAAATATTTTACTCTATTTCCCAGCTGATGCTGATATTGAAAAAATTTATAAAAAATTAGAAAATAGGCGAAGTGAGGGGATACTAATTATTGCTAAAAACGAAACAGAGCAACAAATATTTGTTGATAGTTCACGCTTAAAGGAGTTGCCCAATGTTATTGTTACGATGCTAAGAAATATAAAAATATTTCTACTTGAAGAAAATCACTCTTTAACCCTGTCGAAAATATTATCATTGAAACTTGACCGAAAAATTATCTCCCCCTACAAAACAAAAAATGGAGTTCAAAATGAATCATACTTTTTTGGACGAGAAAAGATACTTCAACAGATAACAGAGAGAGAACCATCTAACTACCTCATAGTAGGAGCAAGACAGATTGGAAAGACTTCTATTCTCTTTGCTTTAGAGAGAATATTTAGAGCTAAAAATGAGTTAGAGGTTATTCATATGACATTAAGTGGTGGTAGTGCTATTAGAAAGATTGCATTAAAACTCAATATGGATAGAGACTCAACATTAGAAGATATAGAAGAGTATATTTTACGTTCAGACAAACGCTATCTATTTTTGATAGATGAGGTAGATGGGTTTATAAAAAAGGAAGAGCAAGAGGGTTATAGAACCTTAGATACCTTTAGAAGTTTAACCCAAGAGGGGAAAGCCTATTTTATAATGGCAGGTTTTTGGGAGCTATATTATCAGGCAACGCATGACTATCAATCACCTATTGCAAACTTTGGAGAGAGAATAACAGTTGATAAACTAGAAGATGAAGCTTGTTTAAATTTATTGATAGAGCCAATGTCTGCTTTGAACTTAAAGTTTAATAATCAGGTTGAAAGTTTAGCATTTATTATTAACTCATTGGGGAAAAGAGCCAACCTTATTGCTACAGTTGCAAATGAGATAGTTGAGAACTTGGATGCCTTTAGATTTGAAATTGACTCAGATGATATAGAAAAAGCTTTAAACAGTAGAAAAGTATTGGAAAACTTTAACAGTTGGCAAAAATTGACAGACAGTGAGTTTAAGTCCTATATTGATAAGTTTATTGTCTATCATACTATTGGATTAGAGAAATTTACTATACAGAAGATTATTAATCTGTTTAAGAAAATAGATGTGAAGAAAGTAACCATAGATGAGATAAAAGAGAGTTTGGATAGATTGGAGCTTAGTTATATATTGGCTAGAGAAGGGAAGAGTTATGTTTATACTATTCCTCTGTTTCAAGAGCATTTAAATAGAGAGGATATTAAAGCTATTTTAGATGAGATGGTTGAGGAGTTTAGACGGGAATATAGTTAAAATTCAAATAAAAGCCCCATACAACAAAAGCTCTTTATTTGTAAGAGCGATTCAAAGAGTCAGACCTCTTGAAGGAAATAAAACTTAAATATATTTTTCTATCTTATGAGCTAAAAAAGAGGCTAATTTTATAATTCTCATAGTATAGTATGAATATTTATAAAAAATAGGAAATTATACTATGGAAAAACTAATACTCTCTCAAAATTTAGAAGATTGGTTTTCAGAGAATCTCTTAACTCTATATCGAATCAAACCCCATATCATCTGTAGGTTTGGCTCGGTTTTGCATGTCACCCTCTACTTGGTTCTCGCTCTCTTTTACTCTCTCTTTTTCAGCCTCTTTGGTATTTCTATGGTACTTGGCTCCTTTAGAGTCTAAAAAGGCTACCATTTTCTTCTGTCCTAATTTTAGAGCGTAATCCTTGGCACTCATACCTGAACCATCAAGGGAGTCAATGCTTGCACCATTTTTAAGTAGAAGCTCTACAATACTTATGTTGTTAAAACAGGCAGCTAAAACGATAGGGGTTATGCCACTCTTTCGATAGCTTTTGTTGACATCCATTCCCTGATCAATACAGAACTGAATAACATCTTCACGTTTAAATTTAATAGAGATGTCAATGCAACTTAGACCGTCATCGTCAATCTCTTTAATATCACATCCATTTTCTAGCAGTACCTCAATAAGCTCCAACGAGGCGTAGTTACGAATGGCATAGGAGAGAACACTGACTTGGTCATGGTCTTCTAACTCATACTCTAAACCTATGGTAATGGGTTGGGTAAGGTCAACACCATCTTTACATAGTTTCTTAACGGTGACAATGGAGTCACGCTCTATCGCTTCTATTAGTTTTGCTATCATTTTTTCCATGTTGATCCCCCTTTATTCTACTAATTGATTAGTTATAACATAAAAAGGAGTAATTGACTCTTAATTGAATTTAATTGTTAATCTTGAACGTGTATAATATTACAAATATTTACGAGGTAAAGATGGTAATAGTAAACTCAATAGAGGAGCTTTTAGAAGCGACTCAACAATTAGATGGAACGGTTGGTTTTGTACCAACCATGGGGGCATTGCACGAAGGGCATTTAAGCCTGATTCGTCAAAGCCGAAGTGAAAATGATGCAGTAGTGGTCTCTATTTTTGTGAACCCTACACAGTTTTTAGAGGGTGAAGATTTAGACCAATACCCACGAAAAGATGAAGCAGATAAGAAGATTTGTGAACTTGCAGGAGTAGACATACTCTTTATGCCAAATATTGAGATGATGTATGAGGCAGATGAACTTAAAATTACAGCACCTGCTGTTCGAGGGTTCATCTTAGAAGGGAGTAAACGTCCAGGGCATTTCGATGGTATGTTACAGGTGGTTATGAAGCTGCTTAACCTTATAGCTTACAATAAGCCTAAAGCCTTTAGAGCCTACTTTGGAAAAAAGGATGCCCAGCAGTTGACACTTATAGAACAGATGGTACGTAACTACTTTATAAATGTTCAAATCGTCCCCTGTGAGATTGTACGTGATGGTGATGGTTTGGCATTAAGCAGTCGTAATATATATCTTAGCAAAGAGGAGCGAGAAAAAGCATTGAGTCTCTCCCGTTCACTAAAAAAAGCTACAGAGATGGTTATGAAACAAGAGCGTGATGTGGCAACCATTAAAGTAGCCATGGAAGAGGTACTCTCTGAAGTAGAGTTAGAGTACATCGCCTTGGTTAATCGACACTTTGAAGCAGTAGATGAGGTTGAGATAGGCAACACCATTATTTTGGTAGCAGCAGGTGTGGGGAAGACCCGACTTATAGATAATTTATGGATATAGGAGAAATATATGAAAATAATTAAAATGATAGTAATGGTAGCGATGCTAACCATAACCGTAACAGCCCAAGAGGCTTTAAATAAGAGATCTTTAGAGCAAAAATTTTTACAGAACCCATTTTTATGGAAAGCAGAGAAGGGTGGTCAAACTACTTATCTTTTTGGAACACTCCACATACCAGCTCCTGAGTTGAGTCACTTACCCAAAAGTGTGACCGATGCCATTGATAGTTGTGATGGAGTACGAACTGAACTCGATATGCACTTTATGAATCAGATGAAAGCGACACAGTTGATGTTACGAAAAGATGGGAAAGCTTTAGATAAAGTTATTTCTAAATCTCTCTATAGCAGAACTGAAAAGCTACTCCAAGAGGTCAATCCTGCCTTAACACTAGAACCTTTTTCTCAACTAAAGGTTTGGGCATTGGCTGCAACACTCGAACTCTTAGAAGAGCAGATGAAAAACCCTGCACTTGCTCCCATAGATGATGTGGTTTTTAAGTATGGTGAAGAGCATAACAAAACCGTTGGAGGTGTTGAAACCATCGAGGAACAGGTTGGGTATTTTGATGCTTTTAGTATGAAAGAGCAGATTCTTTTTCTTGAATCTACGGTTGAGTACATGGAGCAACATAAAGGTGCCATGGTAAAGATGAAAGAGCTTTACATAAAGGGCGATAGCAAGGAGCTTTTGAGCTTTATAAATGAGCAGTTTCAAGAGAAAAAATATAAAAAACTTGAAGATAAATTTATGGAAGAGTTACTCTATAAACGTAATGTTATTATGGCTAATCGTATAGATAAGTTGTTACAAAAAGATAGAAAAAAGAGCTACTTTTTTGCCTTTGGAACCATGCACTTTCTTGATAAAAAGAGTGTTATAGAGGAGTTAGAGAAAAAGGGTTATACAGTTGAAAGGGTTAAGCCATAAGAGCTTAACTTTTTTTCTCTTTTTTTTCAATCTTTTTACGAATCTTAGCACTGGCAAAAGAGCTGATAGCAATAGCACCATAGAAGACCCCAAAGAAGAGGGCTATTTTTATGATGATTTCCATCAGTGTCATGAGAAGCTCTTTAAGGATTGGTTTTCGAGTCTGTATTGTCGGTTACAGAGTCTTGCCATCTCTTCATCATGGGTTACCAGTATGAGTGCCGCCTGATACTCATTTGTGTACTCTAGTAGAACATCCATAACCAGTTTGGCAGTCTCTTTGTCAAGATTACCTGTCGGTTCATCAGCAAAAATAATGCTGGGTTTTTTGCTTAAAACCCGTGCTATAGAGACACGCTGTTGTTGTCCACCAGAAAGCTCACCAATCTTTTGATCCATCAAGTCCTCTATCTCTAAACGTTGTAATAGTGCGGTATCTATCTCTTCACCAGAGAGCAGGGTAGCAATCTCTAAGTTCTCTATGGCTTTCATACCTTTAAAAAGGTAGTGTGCTTGAAAAATAATACCCAACTCATGACGGCGTATGGATTCAATATTCTTCTCTTTGAGACCATAGAGGTCATGACCGAACAGCTCTACTTTCCCCTCATCGGGTTCAATAAAGGAGGAAAAAATGTGCAGTAGGGTTGATTTTCCTGAGCCACTACGACCGACAATGGCAACACTCTCCTTTTGGGCTACTTGAAAATCGATATTGGTAAAAAGTTGGTAGTCAAAGGCATGACTTATCGCCTGAGCATTTAATAGGGTTTTAGACATATTTTTTTCTTTGTTAATAGGTTAGATGGATTATATAAGAAATTTGATTAGAGGTTTGTTAGTAGTGAGATGTTTTGTAGGGACAGACGTATTGTCTGTCCATAAAGGAGAAGGGATTAACCCATTTGCTTTGCAACTTCTGCTGCAAAGTCTTCTTCTTCTACTTCGATACCTTCACCAACTTCAAGTCTAATGAAGTCAGTAATGGTTGCTTTACCACCAGAGATTTTCTCAATGTGTTCAGCAACTGTTACAGAGTCATCCATAACATACTTCTGGTCTAAAAGAGCAAGCTCTTGGTCAAGAAGTGTGTTGTCCGAGATAAATCGTGCAACTTTACCTGGAACAATTTTGTCCCAAATTTTTTCTGGTTTACCTTCTGCCGCAAGTTCAGCTTCAATAGCTGTTTTAGCAGTAGCAATAACTTCGTCTGTAAGTTGCATCATAGAAACGTACTGAGGTACATTTTTAAGAGGCTTTTTAAGTCTTACTAGCTCTTCGTTATCTTTTTTGATTTTTTCAATTCTACCAGCTGTTTCATCAGCTACGAATTGAGGATCAAAATCTTTGTAAGAAAGAGTACTTGGACTCATTGCCGCTGCATGCATTGCAATGTTTTTAAGTTCAGTAGCTACTTTTTTAGCAGTCTCTGCATCATCACATTTAGCACCAAGAAGTACAGCTACTCTTGAGTTGGCATGAACATAACCGTTAATCGCAACAGTTTCGTCATCTGAAGCAATAATACCAGCTCTTCTTACTACAAGGTTCTCACCAATAGTAGCAATTTGAAGTGATAAATGCTCAGCAAATGGCTGACCGTTAATCTCAGAAGCGTTAATGGCATCTGCATCTGCTAAGTTGTTGTCAAAAGCATGTTTTGTAATCTCTGCTACAACAGCTTGAAAGGTTTCATTTTGTGCAACAAAATCAGTTTGAGAGTTGATCTCAACAATCACAGCTTTGTTGTCAGATACTTGAACAGAAACAACACCTTCTGCAGCAACTTTACCAGCTTTTTTAGCAGCAGCTCCAAGACCTTTTTCTCTTAACCAAGCGATGGCAGCATCAAAGTCACCATCGGTCTCTTTTAATGCATTTTTACAATCCATCATACCAGCAGAAGTAGTCTCTCTTAGTTTTTTAATATCTTTTGGTCCAAAGTTTGCCATGGATTATGCTCCTGCCAATTCTTTAGCTTCTGCAATTGCTTCAGCTTTTACTTTTGCTGTTGTTGCCTCTTCATCATTCATCGCAGCGATTTGTGCAAATGTTGTGATTCCTGCAGCGTAAAGGTTGTCTTGACCAACTTTACCAATACCTGTAAGTTTAGTAAGCTCATCTTTGTCTGTTACTGCTTCTTCTACTGCTTCAGCAACGATCTCTTTTACTTCAGCATCTGTAGCAGGAGCAACGGTTTCTGTAGGAGCGTCAGTTTTAACTTCAGACTCAGTTTTAACTTTAGCATCAGCAGGTACAGCTGTTTCAGCTACTACTTCTGGATCTTCTGTTTGAGCCATCATTGCTTCACCAAGTTCTGCATCAGCAGCAGGTGCATTCTCAGCAGATTTACCCTCTTTTTCAGCAAGCTCAGCTTGACCTTCAATAATCGCTTCAGCCATCTCTTTACAGAAAAGGTTGATTGATCTAATAGCATCATCGTTTCCTGGAATTGGATAATCAACAACATCTGGGTCACAGTTTGTGTCCAATGGTGCAATAACCTTCATACCCATTCTTTTTGCTTCTTTAACAGCAATATGCTCTTTAACAGCATCAACAACAAACATCATGTCTGGAAGTTTTTTCATATGTCTGAAACCTTCAAGGTAAGCAGATAACTTCTCTTTTTTTCTAATAAGCATTAATGCTTCTTTTTTAGTTAAAAGTTCCAGTTGACCATTCTCTTCCATCTGCTCGATGATTTCGAGTTTTCTGATAGACTTTTTCATGGTAGGGTAGTTTGTTAACATTCCACCTAACCATCTTGTAGATACGTAAGGCATTCCACATCTTTCAGCATGCTCTTTAACTGCTGAACGAGCTTGTTTTTTAGTTCCTACGAAAATAATTGTTTGACCATCAGCAGCTGCTTCTTTTACTACATTGTATGTGTATTTGAAGTATCTAAGTGTTTTCTGTAAGTCAATAATGTAAATGTTTTTTCTCTCACCGAAAATGAATTTTTTCATTTTTGGATTCCATCTTCTTGTTTGGTGACCGAAGTGTACACCACATTCGAGTAAGTCTTTCATTGTTACCATATTTTGCTCCTTGCAAAAGTCCAAAAATAAATAATAAAATTATGTATTTCAAGACAAAAATAATATTTTTAGAGACCGTAGTCTTTTGGTTTATTCCACTGTAGCCCTTAACACATCACTGTGCAACCATTCAAGGAGTAACTACATGAGAATTTGCTTTTTACGTTAATAAAAGCTCGGGATTATATCGAAAAAACATTAAAAGTTTATTGAATTATGACTGCTTTAGAGTAGTTTAGTAGGGATAATGGACAAAAGGTAAAGGAGGAGAAAGAGACACATAGAATAAAATAATTTATAATTAAAGATAACTAATTATTTAAGTTATTTTTTATTGACAAGAGCTATCATATAGAGGAGATTTAAATAAAAAGGAGTTTTTGTATGGTTTTGGTTAAAAAATATAAGTTATCTATTTTATCTGTATTTATTTTATTTTATACCTCTTGTGGAAGTGGTGGTTCCTCTGTTATTGAGGCTGAAGAGAGTAATGAAACGGTGAGGATTATCCCCTCTTTTTTTCCTTTGCAGACAGGTCAAGAGAAAAGTTATGATGATGCTGGAAACTTGGTAACAGATGGAACAGAGAAGGATGATGGGTTCTATCGTAAAGGGGTAGCTCCTAGCTACACAAGAGATGCTACAAGTTTAACAGTAAAAGATAGCCTAACTGGCTTAATCTGGCAAGATGATGCTTCTACCTCAACAGTAGGGAAACCTTGGTTAAATGAAGAGAACTATAACCGATGTCTCTCTGAAAATAGCAGTGATGCTTGTTTTGATACAACAGGGGATACTGCATCTAGCTACTGTGAAGCATTGGTATTAGGTGGTTATGAAGATTGGCGATTACCAACGGTTCAAGAGCTTGAACGTCTATTAGATTATTCTAAAATTTCCCCCTCTCAATTAAGTATTTTTAAATATGGTGGTTATAGAGATTACTGGACATCAAGTGTAGTAAAGAACTATTTTAAGACAGCATGGAGTATTGATACCAATGATGGAAAAGTAGATTCTGATAATAAGAATTTTTATAACTATGTTCGTTGTGTTAGAGGTTAAAGTGACTAAAGTTAAGTATTTTAGGTAGATATCTCTTATCTTCTTAATTAAATAACTAATAAAAAATTCAAAAAGGTAGGAGTGATATATGAGAGTAATATTTTTTCTAATGATAGGTATAGGTACTTTTTTAAGTGCAGACCTGATAGTAAACGGTGAATCAAATCAAGAAAAAGTTTTAGAGTGGCAGGATAACGACGACACACTTGTGGTACGAACATGGCAAGAGTCCATTGATTATTGTGAAGCATTAACTTTGGCAAGTCATGATGACTGGCGTGTACCCAATATTAATGAACTTAAAACGCTTATAGATAGAAGTAAGAGTTATCCCTCAACTGTAGATGGACTAAATCATATAGGTAGTGCTAATAATTTTGGGTATTGGTCTTCAACAGCATTAAGTGGAAAAGAAAATTTTGCTTGGCATGTTCTGTTTAGTTATGGCTATGTTTACCATATTTCTAAAAAATCCACCAACCATGTACGTTGTGTACGAAACAAAAAGTAGTAAAAATAAAAAGGCTATCGAAGAAGAGATAGCCTTTTTTAATGAGACGCTACAGTGATTTTAAAAGCTCTGCAATCTGTAAAGCTCCATTTTTCTCTATCATTCCTTGAAGCTTTTCACTTTTTTCTTTCATATTTTCATCTAAAAGAGCCACAACTTTTTGACTGTCGAGTTCACTCTCTCTCATAATCCATGCAGCATCTTGG
>JAUTBZ010141829.1:0-12710 GCA_032361785.1 Lepetodrilus galriftensis | reverse complement strand
ACCAAACACTCTAGATTGAGCTTCCTTTGGGAGTGTTTTTGGGATGCTACACCGGTAAGCGCGTGCTAACGTGTTGCACCGTAAGGCACCGTTAAAAGTATGAATCCAGCTTTACACTCTGAAACGTTTCCGTTTATATGGCGTTTTCTTTAAAATATTATTTCAAAATTGCTCGATATTGTCGATATTGTACGATTCCATATAGGTAGCAGCGGCATTGGGAAGCTTGAGTTGTTCTTTCTTTAGCTGGTCCGACTACATATTCTATACAAACATCGGTAACACTCCAAACCGTTTCCGTTTCTTTGCATTTTTTTTTATGATCAGTGTACGCTGCTTGGAGAGCATATGGTCCAAATCAAATACAAATAAATAGCTCGTAATTATATAATCACGGTCAAATGCATTTTACCTGAAAGTAGATCTATGTACATTTGGTTTGTCTACACAAGTACATAGGGCAATAAGTTCTATTTTCCGCAAGTTCCACTCGTTTTCAATAGTTTCACATTTTCAGATAATAGGAAACAAATATATTATTCTGTTTATCATATCAAACAATGTCCAAACGTGAAACCTGTGTGAAGCTCCGTAAAATTACCCAAATCAGTCACTTCATCACTTAATACTAATTATCTCCCTTGCACCAGGTCTGACCGCGACGGAAGCTCCACCATGCAAAGATGTCCAAGATAACTGTGTCGCTTACGGGCGAGCAGTCTGTAAAGACTACGAAAGCTGGAGCAAGCTTAACTGCAGAAAGTACTGCAACCTTTGTGGTAAGTCAGGGAATGGGTAGACCTCCACTTCGATGTCATTATCCTTCTGCGTGTTGAGCATTGTTCGCAGCCTTTCGTAAGGGAAACTGGAATTTGGAAAACATGGCCGAGAAAGATATGGGACGTTTTGATTTCTGTTTAGGTAATGACACGATTCTTTAATATCCGTTTGAATATAATCTACATGTATTTCTAAAAGATAGTGTGTTATCTGTGTTACAGATAACGTTCACGTCCACGCCGGAGCTCACGGTGAGTGCATACTTTCACTTTCGATATGTGTGTAACTTCTACTTTCGATATCGGTGTACGCATTAGATTTTAATATTTCACATTCGAAATATGTTTATTTCATTTTGTATACATACCTATGCATACTGTATGTACATATGTTTATGGTTTTAATACTAGTCTACAATAATTTTTATGGGAACCATGTTATAAATATGTAGATGCTTTATGATGTTTATTGACAAACCATGTTATAGACTAAATACATAAATGTTTTATTGAATCCTGTTGTGTGAGAGAAATGTTTTATTCTTTTTCCAGATCGATGTGTATATAATGGCAGAACATACTCACAGGGCCAGTCGTGGAAACTATCCTGTGACACAGAATGCCTCTGTGAGAACGCCATCTATGGATATTACCGATGTCTCAGCACGTATGTAAAACCTGTGTCTATTAATATATTACTGTGATTTCATTCACCAAAGGGAAAACACTAAGTGTCTCCAATTATTATTAATAGCATTAAATTCTTGCATACAGTTGACATGTGCATTCATTTTTCCTTGAGTACATTTTATATCATCATCAGTGTTCGAAATTAAAGGGGGTCTGGGGGTCATTTGAAAATCTGCAATGTTAAAGGTATCTGTGGGGCTGCTCCTTTCTAGCTGTTCTGTCTGTACTTTCTGTCCGACGTACACGCAGTTACTAAGCATCAACACCGCATAGTGTAACTGTGCATACGTCAGACAGAAAGTACAGACAGAACAGCTAGAAAGGAGCGGCCTCTGTGACCCCCCTGAAAATTACACATTTGACCTCCATTAGCATTGGGCCTATGGAGAATTACCCTCTTATATTATTTTCTTAATTTCAAACACTGATCATGAACATGCATTCCCAGGTGCCCGTCATACAACAACATCCTACTCGAATACCCTTCAACCACAGAAGGGAGATAACTCTTGATCCACAATGGCCACTTTTTCTTGATTGCATGTCCTATGACTACCTCCCCAGGTGCCCGACGTACAACAACCTCCCCGCGGGCTGCAAAGTGTCCAAGTCACAGGGTCAGTGCTGTCCGGCTGTCCAGTGCAGCTCAGGGACATTCCTGTCGTCCGCCACCAACCTCAACACCATCGGCAATGGCGGTATGATGTGGACAGGAACAGGAAGTGGGTCAGGAGGGTATGTCGCGCCGACACTTCCTTCCGGTGGAGTGGTGCAGCCTGGGACGGGAGGAACAGGAAACCAAGCTCCTAAGCTGTGTATGTAACTAATTACCGTAATTCTTCTATTAATTTGAACCCTCTAATAGTACGAATGCATAAATTAATCGGCAAACATATTAATGTGGTTTTTTTTTAAATTATTATTTATAATATGAAATAATTATAAAAATGCTCTTGGGAAAGAATGGCATGTTCATAATTTTAGGGTAGAAAAACAAATATTTTCGTCAATTATTCAAATTATTAGAGGGCTCAAATTAATCGCAGAATTATGGTAATTTCAGGATAAATAAATAGATGTATAGCCATTGTTATATAGTTATGCAATTTCTATTTATGAGAAAGAAAATCTACAACAATAATATATATACAGGTCTATGATTGTTCCCTTTTTTATGAGTTCTTCATGTTTTAAAAATGGTATTTGTAGTAAACTAAACCTAAATACAAATTAAATTTAATTATTATATAATATTGACTCCTCCAAACCCTTTGACAAGAACTGCTATGATTACCATTAGTATCTTTACACTTGATTTCTATTTCTAACTTTTAATTTACTATTCTCTCCTCTATATTGACACTCAGTTTTGTCAATGCCATTGTATTATTATATTTTGGCATCTTCTTGTAGATGGCTGCTTGTACAATGGCGGTGTCTATTCCATCAATATGCGTTGGAACGACGCATGTAGCAAATCATGTCAGTGTGTTGATGATAAAACTGGCCTCTATAAGTGCACACCAAGGTAATGTAGTTTTCTAGAATTTGAATACACTGTACAAGTCTATAGAATTACTAAACTATTTGAAATGAGATTGCATAAGACTGTTCAAAATTGTAAGTTTTACCTCGTTTTTAGACTGGTAATTATTGGAATAATTACTATTATGCATGTACCACTGAAATATAACAATATTGTACAGTCTTACAGAGTCTTGTCATATATATGTGCGGAAAATTTAACTTTAATATTAAAAACATTAATGTCAGTTTTATATTTGAGAGATAGAGAGAGGGAGATGGATGAGTGCTAGGGGGGAGAAAATATAGAAATAAAGGGAGCTCAAAGACATGTGATTAAAATATGGATACAATAGACTCGGAAAGAGAAATACAGACTGAAACTGAGAGAATGATCTCAAGGTTAATAAATTCCGACATTTTCCCGTGAGAGAAAGAAAGAAAGAGAGAGAAAGAAAGAGAGAGAGAGAACAGCCCGACTATACCAGTGACAGAAAATTCTCCACTACAGTACACACAAATTGTTTCCAAATGCCTGTTCCCATATCATATAGGATTCCAAAAATTCAACCGGACAATCTGTACCGGCCAAAATCATGCTTTCATCAGGTCTTCATCCCTTTCTCTACAGATGTCCAACTTACCCAGGAGTTCCCCAGGAATGCACCATGGTGGCAGACCCCAACGACTCCTGCTGTATGATTCCACACTGCACCGGAACCGCATCCGGATACAAGGCCGTTCCGTCGTTCGGACAGGCCGTCAACGGACACGGAATCGTTGAACCTCCGTCCACCGGAGACTTGTGGAAGGGCATAGGCGGGTACACTATCGTGCAGTACGGAACCACTGTTCCACCTCCCACGGGTGGCATTGGATTGTTCGGCGGAATAGGTGAGTGCATGGTTGTGCAAACGTGACGGAAATATTCACGAAATTCACTTTGTTTGTCAAATATTTGTTGACGGCATCCGTGATTTTTGAATGACACCATTCCTGAAAGCCAAGAGATGTCCAATCAAATAAGAGTATTATAAGCAGATGAGACCGGGATGCATTCAAGCTGCACTACATTTAACTACACTACACTATGCTACTTTTCTACAAAGTAGTGACAGGCTGAACAGGTTGGTCAGAAAATAGAGCGCTATGGTCTCATAGTAAATATGAGAGCTTAGAGAAACGATACCCTCGAACAAACTTACAAATACACTGTTTGGTTGCAACAAGTGCCCCACCAGGTTACTATATTTAGTGTTTTGTTTGTCCCAACACCCCAGGTTACTGCATGTACAAAGCCAAGCAGTATCTCCCGGGACAGACGTGGGAAGACGGCTGCGACTACAACTGTGTCTGTGACGACGCCACCTACGGCCACTACACCTGCATAGAAAAGTCAGTACCATAATTACTCGAATAATTCGAACACTCTAATAGTTTGACCTCCTAAATGAATCTCTGAAAATTAAAAATTCTGACCCTAAAAATACGAACATGACCATTTTTTTCTAATCGTAATTTTCTAATTATCTGAACACAATCACTAAAATAAATGTTGAAAGATATTCTTTCGTTTAGTTACCATTTCATTTACAAGCATATTTTTGTCCTCTAATTTGGCTGTCCCTAATGTTATAAGTATGGCACTGTTTTATTTAGGGTATATTCACTATGCATGGCACTATGATTAGGTGTATTCACTACAAAGAAGAGGACCTGCAAAAGCCGTTCTGCAAGCTGATCCCCGACCCGGCCAACGCCTGCTGTAAGATTCCGTTCTGCGAGTGGACCGGCCCCTATCAGAGAATTACTGGGTTCGCCAGCCGGGATCCCAGCACCCACAAACCCGAAGTGACCACGCCCCTTCCTACCCCACATCTAGGTGAGTGATGACACTGTGCTGAACTTTGCACACCGGCCAGTAAACTAAATGATCGCAAATGAATCGCTGTTTATTCTTAGTAAATTTTGTAATTAATAGCTGGTATTAATACTGGTATCTATTACATTATTATTACTACCGTATTCGATGTATTAAATGCCCATTGGGGTTAGGCGTTTATTAAAGTATGAAAAAAAATAAGAAAATTTAAAAAATACAAAATAGAAAGTTACGTGGCTGTTTATTGGAGCATGGCGTTTAATACGTCGATTACGGTCTATTGAAATTCTTTTTCAACCATCTTTTTGTTGTTGTGGCCAGCATTCTGCGTGTACAAGGGGAAGCACTATAACCAGGGCCAGCAGTGGTACGACGACTGCAGCTTCAAATGCTCGTGTGACGACTCGTACAAGAACAAATATACATGTCTCACCAGGTGAATGTTCAAAATATCTGTCATCGGAGTCTGTATAATGTCATGAACATAAGCAAAAGTTAGAATTCACAATATGACCCTGCTCCTTTCTAGCTGTTCTGTCTGTACTTTCTGTCCGAGACATGCACGGTTAGAAAGGAGCAACTCCGCACAGTGACAGTGTTCTCATTGTCCGAGACATGTACCATGCAGCGAAATAGGTGGTGCAGACCGCAGTACACAATCCAACATGGCTGCCACTGTCAATTTACTCTGCGCTGTGCTTGCTCACTCTATTCTAAAGCACAGCACATGTACTGGACATGTGACAGAACATTAGAAAGGAGCACTACCCAGATGTCATCAGATAATGTCCTGGATCCTGTTTCACAAATCGATCGTGGTACCATGAGAGGTGTGCCTCCTACAGTACACATTGCCACTGTCATAATGCTACAATTGTTCTGTGAAATGGGACCCTCAACAGAGCCTCAGGTCCTGAGATTAAGAACATTTCTTGAGTACGATTTCATTCTCAAATTACAGATTTTTTATCAAAGCTCAATATAAAATTTAAGCATGAATTCATGTTCAAAAGTGTTTCATAATCTCAGGGCCAGGTTATTTATTTATTTAAAAAAATTATATATATATTTTTTTTTAATGGATTTATGTTTTAGTCACTTCATATGGCCACTTCATATGCATGTAGTTCATGCCATTATTAAGACATAATAATATGCTTTGTGGTCACATTTTAAAAAATGACTGTGTATACATTCTAGGTGCGCAGAGTATAAGAATTTAGCCAGTAACTGTCACATGGTAACTGATCCACAAGACCCCACATGCTGTAAAGTGCCTCAATGTGGACCAGCCCTACCTGGTGTCCCTACAGCCGGGACTGGACTCGTCCCAAAACTCCCAACAATTCCCATAGGATCTGTAACAGGGACAGGTGGAAGCGGTATGCTAATGTTTTGTATTTATTTAATTTTAAATTGAGATTTAGATCCATTTTCAAGATTCTTTCATATTTGTTTTTATTTCTATTTTTAATTGGTGTTTAAGTCACTTTCAAGATTCTTTCACTTATATCACAGCTTGTCAGTTTAGAGCAAGAAGAAACCTACAACATTCATAACACTGAATGTTGCAGAAAACCTGTGAGCACCAGTTGGTACTGACAAACCAAGGACGATAGTGGCACTGCAAAACACCGGAATTTGGTTTTGATGTCTACTCACATGCCTTTTATTCACTTCTGAAGAAGTAATTGTTTAGGTTTATTGCGCAGTACCTTGTTTAGGTTTTATCGCGCTATAATCTGTTTAGGTTTATTGTGCAGTACCTTGTTTAGGGTTTATAGCACTATAATCTGTTTAGGTTTATTGTGCAGTACCTTGTTTAGGGTTTATAGCACTATAATCTGTTTAGGTTTATGCGAGTTCAAAGGAAAGCAGTATGGCCAAGGTGCCACGTGGGAAGATGGCTGCATGTATAACTGTGTCTGTGAAGACGCCAAAACCGGAAGTTACCGATGCAAGGAAAAGTAAGTTCTACCTTCGTCTGAAATATATGCTTCTAAACAGAAAATTCATTAACCATATATTAACATAGGCAATTGAAGTACATATACAATAACAGCCATTAAAATTGGAATTGGCACAAAACAATATAAAATTACCAATTTTTATGATTTTGAGAAAACTGATGGAAACTTGGGATTCGTTTATTTACTATCATCCTGAATGTTGTAGTAAACCTGTGAGCACAAGCTAGTACTGACAGACCTAGGATGATAGCTGCATTGCCTTGGTACAGACAGCGCATCCAGGCATGATCTTAACATTGATGCCAGGCCCTCGGGGCGGGATTCAAACCCAGTGCCTTTAGCTCTGAAGTCTGATGCTCTACCATTGCGCTACCACCAGCCCCAGTTACTGTTCCAATCCTGTACAAATATTCTCAATTGACAGATGTGCCCGCTACACAAACCTACCCAAGCAGTGTCGCCTGATCACAGACTTCACCAACCCCTGCTGCAAGGTGCCACGATGCGACTTCTCCGGAATCACAGACAAATACACCGGCGTTGGCACCCCCACTGCAGGCACAGGCCCCACCCCCGGAACTGGAGTGACTCCCATACCAGGTAGACCTGCAACCACAGATCAAAATTAACTCTTCCCCAGGGGAAATATTTCCTAGGATAGTTACCCCCGAGTGGGGAAGATTTCCTGTGACACCGGGCCATTTCTCACAATGCTAAAGGTATCCTAAGGGCTAGTAGAAATTCATAACAATCGTTATTTGTATCACTATTTGGGCGAGTACATTTAAAAGTTAGTTTCTATTGCTGCCTGCAATGATGCCCATTTTTTACAATACAATATGATATGTATAACGATGCATAGGTCAATATGATACATGATGCGATACATTGATGTTTTTTTTTGTACATAAAAACATTACTGTAAAACACTGATATTAATTATGCGCCTTCTGATAATTAATGCAAAATTATAGTCCACGCAGAAATTAATGCCTTCATTTTACTATTGAAACTGATCCTTTTGCCTTTTAAGGGAACCCAAAAATAAATAACATATGATGGCTGTTACTTATGTATATCGTCAACTGACTCATTCTCTCATTTAACGTCTCAGCATTCTGTGAGTACAAGGGCGTACAGTACCAACAGGGGCAGGTGTGGCAAGATGGCTGCCAGTTGAAATGCAGATGCGACAACGCCGCCAAGGGACTGTACATCTGCAGTCAAAGGTACGCAACTCTTTCATGGTATCGTTACTTGACGCTCTCGTATCTGCTAAGAGACCCCATAGTTCATGTGGCAATCAGGCACAGACGAGAATGCGATTAGGCACAGACGAGAATGCTCTTGTGCCATGTGGCGATTAGGCACAGACGAGAATGCTCTTGTGCCATGTGGCGATCAGGCACAGACGAGAATGCTCTTGTGCCATGTGGATATGTATGAGTGAGAAAGTATGTCCTGATTTACAAATGGTGGATGTGTGACACAGCAAAGCTAGTTAGGTGTCCTGTTACAGGATCAGCAGGACAATTTCACCTCAGGTGTCCTGCTTTATTTTGTATCATCCCAGGCCAGAACACCTAACAGAACACATACTCTTTTTTGGCTGTATGAACGTTACAATGCTTCTTGAACAAAGAACACTGGTTTACATTGGTTTTTGGAAAGGGATGATTGATTTCTACCAAACTATTGCATTCTGATAACTCTTTGAATTTTTCTTTATTTTTCATTCCCTAGACAATTTTTATAGCTGTCAATATTTGAAACATTACATTTTAATTTTGTAAGTTTGAATTTTTCAAAAACTTCCTTATTTGTAAAAGCAATTTATTTCTTCAAAACTTTCATTACAATTTAATTTTAATTTTGAAAGTTTTGATTATTATTATTTCTCAATAGATTCAGCATTGTGTAATGAATTTATTTCATTACACACACTTTTCACGATTTTGCAATTGTTGAAATTGTCTATATGGGTCACATATGGGTGAAAAACTCTTGCTACAATGTTAATCATCAAATCCCTCGCATCTATTTCTTTCTGTATTATAGGTGTCCCACATATAACCCGACCGCCAACTGCAAGATGGTGACAGACCCCAAAGACACATGCTGTCTGGTTCCTGTGTGTACATATGACCCGCGTACCCCTCCCCCCGTAGGAGGACCCACCCCGGGTATCGGTGTCACCCCATCCCCCGGAGGCCCATCAGTAGTCGGCACCCCCACCCCCATACCCATGTTCATACCCACGGCGATAACGGGACATTTCATTGGCTCCATCATCACACCGACCCCCAGGGCTGGGGTCAGCCCAGGGATTACGATCCGTAAGTATTTTTTTATTCGTTCAATTAACCCTCACCCTGCTGGGCATTTCTGGTTGCCTACAGCATTGAGAGAGTTAAGATTACATTCTAAAACAGTTAACAAGCAATTGCTATATCAATGAGATATGTTAGAAGTTTAAGATAGTAACTCTCATTTTGAATTCTTTAAATATTCGTGTTGACCTCAGATGAGTGCGAGTACAAAGGTCACCAGTACGGACAAGGTCAGAGATGGAGGGATGGCTGCGACTACAACTGCCAGTGTATCGACGCCTTGAACGGGAAATATGCCTGTAATGATCTGTGAGTGGCACTTTACATGGGGTGCGTTCAATCAGCACAGGGCTGAGTAAGCCATTTAGCTAAATTGGTTCCCTGTCCCATGTATGGTTCATCCGACTCTTGAGACAGTGGCTAGTTTAGTGGCCGCGTGTAAGCGCTTGTGTCATTGAATGCACCCCTGGTTATAGACTGTCAAGAGGACTAACAAAAATATATTTGTCCACACAAAATTAGTTTGCAATATATGTGATAAATGTACATGGAAATACAATTTAATTAGAATACGGTATATATTTACTTGTTTATGCTACTTTTCAACACAAAAGTCCTCTGCAAAATCAAGTTCATGTGTGAATTTGTTTCAATGATTTTATCAAAGCCTATTGAGGCCTTGCATGGAACAATCGTTTCGGTGGCAGAAAACAATCTAATGACATGAGCAACGGCGGAAAATCCCATTGTCTTGCCACCCGTGATGCTATGTGACGTATTGAGTGTCGTCACATGCAAGATCTCAATTGTCCCGTTTTCAAATCATGCTTTATCGATTTTATTAGCAAACATCTATGCTATCTCTCTGATTAGGTGTTGCCAGTAGTCGCCGAGACTTACAGTCGCTATAGAGAGACGCTAGAATTTGTAATGGTACCGCAATCGTACCACATCGATTTTCATGAAACAAAACTTTTATTAACATCCAATGTTATATCTTCAATTAGTTGTCCCCAGTAGCTTGTTACTGAAAATTACCTAGACGAGACTTACATTCCCTATAGAGAAACACTAAAATTTGTACCATAGCTGTTTTCATTAAACGTAATTTTGGTTAGCAAGTATTTCTTATGCTACAATAAAATTTGTCATGGACGCGTTAAATTCTTTTTAAATTTAATTTGTATCTAATTCTATATCTCAAATTCACAAAATTACCCAGACTAAACTTGCACTCCCTATTGGTCATGATACCACAACCATATCATAAACTGGCCTCTCGTCTTCAGGTGCCCGCGGTATGTGAACGTGCCTTCCTACTGCACCCTGGTCAAGGACCCTGCCAACCCTTGCTGTGAGGTCCCTGAATGCAACCAAGTGACGGCGCCGGTTGTCAGCACCTCAGGGCATCATACACAGTCGCCAGACCCCAGCCACTCGCCAATCCCTGGGGCCACCAACCCATCCGGCCAGACCCTGGGACCTGGAATCAAGGGCAGCCCCACCCCAATGACTCACATGACTCCCAAACCACGAGGTCAGTTTGTCACATTTCAACCGATTTATTTTTTATTGCTGGTATTTTAATCGTCTATTATTTTGCTTTGGTAGAGTTCTTAATGTCATTGGCAATAATAATGATAATAATTACCAGAATTCACAAAGAAATCACAGTTGTCTCCCTTATGATAGAGTCTTCTTTTACCAGACTACTGTTATCGCACTCATGTTGCACTCGGGGATATTTTGTGTGATAAATATGAATAAATTAGTGTGTACCAAATTATTTAGCTGCCATGCTACATACTGTTTATCGCATGCATCTACAGTAGGGCGTTTTTCTTGGCAGACGTGTGCGTGTATAAAGGCAAAACATACACACAGGGACAGGCATGGTTCGATGGCTGCGAGTACAAATGTGCATGCGAAGATGGTGCTCAAGGTGTTTACAGATGCAACAACAGGTATGTAAACAATTGATTGTGTATACATCACAGATTAAGAATAATAACAATAATAATAATAGCAATAATAATAATTGTTTCCAGCCCCCCGATATTGCGAAAAATAGTCAGATTTCATGCTCAAGCTCAAAACTGATATAGCTCATTCAGTAGAGTATTGGACTCGCAATCCAGCTACTCCAGGTTCGAGTCCCTGTCCTGTGATATTGTTATGGGGATTTGTGAACAAAACTTTAAGTTGGGCATGAAATCTGACTTTAAGAACTTTTATAGTCTCAGGGAGCAGAGCTAAATTAAATATCTGTGTGTAAAACTGAATTGTTTTTTTTTGTTCAGGTGTCCCGAATTTACCAACATTCAGTCCTGCACTATGGTCGCAGATCCCAACGACCCGTTTTGTTGCAAGATGCCCAAGTGTGACACTCCCTATCTGTCCCCCAACATGACCGGGTACGGTCTCATCCCCACCCTCCCTCCCGGTCAAATTGTGGGAGGCCGAGCCACCCCAACACCCACATCCCCACCCAACCACTACTTGGGCCCCACCCCACCTGGCTACCAGTTCCCAACAGTACCCCCGGGACAATCCACCCCTTTCCCCGGGTACACTCCCACACCGTATCCGCATTACACGTTCTTCCCCGGATACACACCAACGCCATATCCCGGGTTCAGGCCCGTGCCCACACCTTACAAAGGGTTCAAATGGCCCACGGTCCCCCCCGGTCAGAAAACTCCATACCCTGGGTTCACCCCGACTCCTTACAAGGGGTACACATTCTACCCCAACTACAGCCCCACCCCCTACCCAGGGTACATCCCCGGGAAGGTTCCGGTGGCCGTGGGTATACCCACGCCGTACCCCGGGTTTAAATTCCCCACGGTTAAGCCTGGAGAACCGACACCGTATCCTGGGTTTATTCCCACACCATATTTTGGATACACCTTCTACCCTGGATATTCTCCGACGCCGTATCCCGGGTGGACGCCATACCCCAATTGGACGCCCTGGCCGGGATACACTGCGAGTCCGTACGCCACCCCTCTGCCAGCCATCACGCCACCTCCAGATTTTAAAAGTAGGACATTTGTCTTTTAGTTAGAATTGGGGTTTAGAAGTGATAGAATCTTGAATGTGGCTCTAAACACAAATTAAAAATAAATCTTAACATATTATGGAGTGAGATCAAAGGTGCCAACAATACTTTCTTACACCAATGTCCTCGTACTTTAACTAACATTATTCAGGACAAAACTATACTTTAACCCTCTCTGTGTTATGTTAAGACTGAGACACAGCTTATTTGGGCATCTCTGGTTGCCTCCAACATCAAGAGGGTTAATACACTACATATAGACTGTACTGTATATTAATTTAGCTGTCATGATTTCCACGTTATTTCATGAATTGTTAGTTTGGGGTGGGATCTGACTTGCAACACATTTGCATTCATTAGTTAGGACGCTGTATGATGTAGGATTGGGTGGTAGCGCAGTTTGAAGTTTGGACTTCAGAGCCAAATGTCCCGAGTTAAAATCCCACACTGGGGGCCCAGCATCAATGTTCATGA
>JAUTBZ010141818.1:0-12710 GCA_032361785.1 Lepetodrilus galriftensis | reverse complement strand
TCACTCGGGCATACATCTGATACGAAATGGAAGCTCGGTTAGTATCCTATAATACAGGCCTAGACATACAGCTGACGACCATCCTTTTATAAAAAAAAGAAATTATACTTAAAATATATAATATGATAATAACACCAACACCATCATCAGCACTACTACTCCTAAACTATACAGCTCACCGTATGAAGAGTTGTCTTGTATTTGTACAGGACAACTTGGTCCAGATGATAGAAAAGGGAGATAACATCCGCCCGACTTCCATGACGGATCTCCTTCTTCATCACCACGATGCTATCGCTGCAGCCGAGTGCAGACAACACAACTTGTTCATTATCAATTACCTTCCCTCAGGAGCAAACTAAGCTTGTAGCTATATATATATATGGTATATTTGTATACATTAAACAAGGTATACTTTATTTTGTGTTGATGTCAGCACGTGGGATCCGAGCCATCCATTAATTGTTATATTTTATTTATTATTATTATTTTTAAATTGACGTTTAGAGCCGATTTCAAGATTATTTCACTTACATCCAAGCTTACCTGGCTAGGACAGAAAGAAACCCACAACATCCGCAGCTCTAAATGTTGCAGTAAACCTGCGAGTACCGGCTGGTACTGAGCTGATAATTTCCTTGCATTTGCTAACTGTGCTGTATTAAAAACTAGGGACAATTAATTACCTATACACCGCATTGTCTGATTGTGTCCTCTTAATACATATACATCATTTGTATTCATCATTCAACCATCTTAAGCTGTTCTTGTGTAATTGTACTGAAATAATTATGTCTGCATTCCCTCTCTGTCAATTCTTCTTTACCAATCCCACTTTCGTTCTTCTGAATGTAAATATGTGTATTAATAACCTGCATTGATAGCCCAAAGCAACTGTCATTTCACAGGCGTCCATTATAGTTAGTCCTTGTTCTTCCTGCGTATCTTTGAGTCATTGAGTTCAGTTGATACCAAAGAATATTGCTCCCAATTTGGACTATGTTATTTGTGTTCTTAATCTCGGTATTATCAGTTTCCTCGGTAAGTATTATTACATTGTCTTCACTGTGAAAACAAACATGGTAGACATTTGATAGGATTTATATTATTTAAATTTATTGTGATTGTAATGGTTTAATGGTTTGTATTTGTGTTGTGTTTAAGTGCAATCATATTCTTATCTTATATGTACTTACACATAGCTGGACTATTCGGTATGGCACAGGCCCCGATATTATTCAACGTTTCTGAGTACGATTTAATGTTCAACTCAAAGTTTTGTTCACAAATCTCCATAGAAAATCTGAACTTGGGCATGAAATCGTACTCTGAATGTTTCGGGGCCAGGTATGGTGAACTGATAAAGCGGTGAGATCATTTATGCATGGGTCAAAGTTCAATACCTGTGTTATTTTATAGTTTGCTACAAATACATTTCCCCCACAAATTATTCAGATTTAGAATTAGAACTAGAATTACACATGTAACCTCTGAACTGACGCCTGTTTTATGTGGGAAATTCCGAATGATCTCTTGCGTTCATACTAAAATGGTCAGTCTATATTTAGAACAAAATAATGCCGATATACATAGAACAGAAAAACAGTTAGCATTGGGCATACGGTATCATATTATTATGGTAAATTAATGTTTCATATTTATTTAGTAATACTTATATCTATCTATATCAACGTAATATTGCGTACATAGATGACCCTGCCAGTTTGATCTCAAGATACAAATGTTTGCCTGTGTGTACGCTTCAACAACAGCGACTAAATTCTACGATGATATTTTACACAGGGTTTTATTCTCATCGAAACAGAAATTTCACAATATGGGGGTTACGTCTTCGAGTACCATCCCGAGACTGTAAGTATGCTGAATTTCTATTTCTATGCCGCAGTTCCCCCAGACATCTCTTCAAAAACTGTGTATTCTGGTGCATTCTCCCAAACATCACGTATTCTGGTACATTCGCCCGAACGCAAGCCTCATAGAAATAGAATAAAGAACACATATGTTCTCCTATTCACCTGGTATAATGTAAAATAAGCCATAGTGTAGCTAGGCCATTTATGTAAATCGCATATTGCGCAGTCCTATGTCAACGATTACAATAGATTATTATCAGAATCTTCGAGGATGAAACGTACATGTATACATCAAAGGAAATAGCCAATATATTTGTTTGGATCCCTCTAGGATCCTATACTAGGAGGACACCTGAAAATCGGATTTCTTGTAAAAGACACCCAACCAGATCAAATATTATTGATATTTGTATATTCCTTTAGAAAATAAATATTCTACTCAATATTGCAGAATCTGCTTACCGTGAAAGATGTGTATACTTGCTACTTCGTACCAGCTAAAGGATATGTAGAAGATATGTTTACAAACCCAAAAACAAAGCCTATGGTAGAGGTACGTGCAGAACGACATAATATGTATTTATACTTTATACTTTATATTTATACTTTTAATTAATTGTTTTTTTAAATTTAAATTTTGTATAACACTGATGGGTGAGATATTCCCGCCGCGACGTTAAACATTAATTCAATCAATCAACACTGACAACTATTTTCAGTCAACTAACTTTTGTTTTACTGTGTATTTTGAAAGTCCTTGTTAACTTTCAGAATAAACTCGTGGAGTACATCAAGTATCGGAAACACATCAGAAAGACCACACTCGTCCAATCAACACTCGACTATCGAGACGGCTTTGCGACCACCAGCTGTGTTGGAAGATCGCTGTTCAGAATCGAATACCCAGTCCCAGATCCAACTACCTCCTATCGGCCAACAAGTGTCACACAGACAACCCAGGGACAGACAACCGATGGGCAGACAACCACGGTTACGCAAACTACTGCTTTCACCACAAACCAAGCATGATGAAAACGTACGCTTCTGTAAAAAAACACTTCGTACGAAGACTGATCATTTCAATGGTGTATTATTTTGAAAATATGTAATGGACAACCTGGATAATAAAGGTAAAAGCAAACTCGCCATCAAACCCTTAACTTTTATGGCATTCGGCACGAGTCTAATCAGATTTGTCCTAAAATGTATAGCCATATATTGGGTGTCCTACTAATATCCAATAGTATTCCATAAAAGGATCTTCGATACTTTGACCGACTTCTAAAATCGGTGCGGTAGACACAGGGAAAGACAACTCAATCTGCCACCAGGGTTCCGAATAAATGTACAGTATTCAGGAAGGAAGATAGAACAGCATAGCTTGATTTAATCTCTCCAGGGGGATGCGATGTCAGACAAACAAAGGCCAACAACAATATATAAATAATATGAAAACCACAACGAATACAAATATACACAAAAAGTAAACAACAATACTGCGAACTTATATTATTTATTCTAAAATTAATGGTGTATGTAATAAACGCCGTGTGTAGAACTGTATAGAATATTGAATGTGCAAATGTTCCACATACATTGTATGTTATTCCCAAATAAATCTATGCATAATCATTTCAGCGGAAGCAATATGCAAATTACATATGTTACAAATAGGCCAATAGTACATACCAATATTAAGTAAAACTGTGCAAATATGCCCGAAATAACATAAGCGAGAGTGAGGTTAGATCTAGTATAGTACACCAATACCATGGGCTGATACAGACATTTGAAACATCTTCGGGTGCAGAATGTTTAATTTATTTTGTATATTTTTTTAGAAAGTTGTTGTGAATAATCTCTTTAATTTTATCTTCAAATCCAATAATTAAGGTGTCATGTGCTTATTATTACATTATATTATTATTACTATTTGTAATTCCAGTCAAAAAGGGTACTGCATCCCTTCTTCACCTCCTCTGTATCCGCCCCTGATTACCAAGGTACACACGCATTATTATTATTACTATTATTACTATTGTTATCATCATTTATTATTATACCAAGCATTACGGCAACTATGTCACAACTTCAAGATCCTAAGAGGAGAATCATGTTATTTCTTTTTTCTTTCCACGTCCATTTACGACTGTTCCATCTGTTTTCCGAGTTTTCTTTCCGCCACATTTTTCAGAAACGCTATCGCCGCATGACGGCCTTGCTATTAGAAAAAAAAAGAAACAAAGCACATGGTAATAATAAACAACTAACATGAAGATAAGAAGTAACATATGCAAATATAAGTTGACGCAGTCATGATGCAGGTTAGTCGGCTTACTTCGGACCGACAGTGAATTTAAAGGGGAAGTAACTCTAATAATATAGTGCATATTCCATATATTTATTTACACTACTAAGACAGAACTATGCGAGAAAGTATTCTTCTACCGTACGGATTTTTGAACGTACAAAAGCAATGACATGCATAAATACATTAAACAAATAAATAAAGACAAACAAAAACACACGGATAAAAACCTATTTTAATAATAATAAATAAAAAGATAAAAACCAACAATTTACGTACTTTGACTAGGAACTCTATATCGGCATCCTCTAAGTCGTCCATAGTGCCCACATAATCGCAATCAATGCCAATAGATCGCTGCAGATCATGTCCCTGTAACAATTAAAGTAAATGAAATATATGTCTCCATTATTGATTCGAAATTGAAATAATTTACTCGTATTATACAGCAAATGTATAGTGCGATGGTTACAGTAAATTCTGGTTTTAATGCGAACGTTAGATACTATAAAATGCTAAACCTAATGTTAAAATGCGACCTTAGATTAATGCGAGGCTAAAATGCTACCTATAATTCACCCGAGGCTAAAATGCTACCTAGATTTCATACGATGATAACATGTGACCTTAAATTAAATCGAGTGGACACATTTGTTCTACGACGTAGATTTGAGAAGTATGTATAGGCATACCTTGACAACAATCTCCTTTTGTCTCGCTTGTATCGAGTCAATGACGGCAAAGAAGAAGGTTGTAAGACCGGCTATGTCAAACGAAGGTTTGCTGTTGAAGCCATGCTGGATCGGGACGCCCTTCCTGGCAAAGTATGACGCTAGGGTGTGAACGGTCACCTGTAAATACACGTGTTAATATGAAGTTCCATACATAAGGGTTATGCAGGCTCATAAATGCACGATTGAAAGAAACTTGAAAGCGGCTCTAAACCCCAATTAAAAAATAAATAAATATATACATAAATCATGCAGAATATCATTCTTAAAATAGGCTATTATGTCTATTCAACATCCATCAAATGTTAAATGTGCATAATAGCCTGTATAGTATATCAATGATGACATTATGTATCCACGTAGGAGCGGATTTTATTTGTTGAATTTTATGACAAATAAACCATCCATTTACGAAACACTATCTAACATTCTAAATTATGTATTTTTTAACAATATATTTAATACACTTTTCATATAAATATTGTTCAATAAATATTGTTTCACAACGTTAAGTCATAATCAATAACTAAACATTAATAGATACAACTACAATTGTTAAAATCAGTCTACAAACCAACTATTATCAAGTAGTCATCTGTAATTACATTAAAATTTCCATTACATCCAACGTGAAATGAGACATGGCATTTTTCAGTATGTTTTTGGTATTTGCCAGTAAACACTCACAGCACCATCTTTATAAGTGTCAATGCTGGCGAAAACTTCATCCGGTTTCGACTTTCCAAACAGGATCTCATATTCTTTTGTTGTTACATGAGCACTCTGAAGAGGAATCGCAGAAGCATGGAATTAGTGACCGTGAGTACGTCAGGATATAAACATGTTGGCATTGCTTTCATGGAGAAGTATAAGTGCACACACGTTATAGTGTTACCTATCTATCAACAAGAACAAAAACAGAGTGTAGTTTAATATATCTATCATTTTACATTACTCAACAACATTAATTAAGATCCATCAGTCCTTTTATATATACTAGTATATATATACTTCTAATTTTTGTCACCTCTAACATTTTTACTAACATGTATAAACAATCATTAAAAATCTAAAAGATTACTACAAAACGTTTTTGACAAGGACTAATTCAAAATGTAACTGGTACAAAACATCGTAGACATATTTTAAAAACATGCTTCGTAGCCTTATGGCTGAGAGATCACGAAACGTTTTTAGTATGATTTCATGCTCAACAATGGCAATGCTAATTTCCCAGATAACATTTGAGCTGGAGCAAGGAATCGTAATAACCTCTGGGTTTGGTTTAATAGCGTTTTCGTCAACCTGTCTGTCTCATGGCGAGCACGCATGCGCAGTAACTGGAACTGCATGAAACAGAGATGGGTTCAAAGTGACAAAGATTTGTGAGCGGCTTACTAAACTAGCCACTGTCTCGAGACGACATATGAACCGTACACGGGACAGGGAACCATTATAGCTAATCGGCTGATAGTTGAACGTACCTCAACTGCATCTGTGAATTGCTCCTTGGTTATCTCCATACACAGGTCCAGACCTTTCTTCCTTAGGGTATGGAACAGCTTCTGAGCGGTCCTGTTCACGTCGTGCTGCTTCTCAATACTGGCATCAAGCATTGCAATGCGAGGCAAGCGTTTTCTGACAGACAAATACGCATACATTTAATAATAATAATAATAATAATGAATAATAAAATAATAATAATAATAATAATAATAATAATAATAATTAATAATAATAATAATAATACTAATAATAATAATAATAATAATAATATAATTAATAATAATAATATAATTAATAATAATAATAATAATAATAATAATAATAATAATAATAATAATAATAATAATAATAATGTGCAGTTTTTATATAGCGCTGAATCCATTATTAACCCGGTCAATGGATTTGTGTGCACTCAATTCCTTCTCAACTCCCTGGGGAGTATACAATCCAAGCTGCCATTCAAGGCGCTACAAGGCTATCATTCACATATCCATTTCATCCTTCCGGGTACCCATTCTCTGTTGGATGAACAGAGGCATTTTCGAATTATAAGGTGACAAGAGCGAATCCTAGGTATGACGTGTAGGTACTAATGTTGGAATCAATTTTACATTTTTGTAACAAAAATACTATACCATGATGTAATGAACTAAAATTAGCGTTTGCCTTATACCTTGATGTATTGCTACTGCCTAGATACTTGGCATAACCTGCCCAGCTTGCGATACACTAGTCTGTTACAATGGTCCCAGTACGATACATACTGGTAATGAAATGTCGTCGAACTTCGGAGCCAATGTTCATCAGTGCCAACCCGGCATCACTGTCCGAGGACGTTACCTTGCGGCTGTGATTAGATACGATATGTAACTCCCTCAGTGCACTTGCTATCTTTGTTCCGTCGATATTCGCAGTTTGCCTTCAACACCAGATGCTTCAGATAGTGCAGCATCCCTCCTGGGCTGTTCCGACAAGCCGCGGTATCAGTGAAGTAATCTTGAAACGCAAACACATTTCGTTTATAGCATTTAGTAGGAAGAAGATTTGGTGTTACAAGTATACAATAAATGCTGTTCAGCTCTTGAAGTTGGTGGACTCGTGCAGACCAACGATTAGGACAGTAGTGATCGCGAGCAATACAATTCTTTGAAGCGACATGCACACTTTGACGGTTGTGCAATCGACTACCAACAGACTTACTATACTAAGTGCGTTATAACATTCGTATGTCTACTACATGTTCTTCAACATGATATGGCTGAAATGTCACATTTGTATTTGCATCAAAGCCAAAACAAAGTGGTATTCTGTAGACGAACACCTATAGAAAACATGTCAACCCTTTGAAATTTTATATTTATACCATAACAAAGTCCACTAATAAAATAGTATTGCCACGTGTTTTTGAATGTGTATACGATAACCTAGAAATATTCCTCATTTGTAAGAAGTGATAAAGAAATATATCGGCAATTCATTAACAGTTCAGTGAGCAATTGTGTCCCTGTCCCTCCTCCCCATCATTAAAATATAGTTATAGATTTCGATAGTATTCTCTCTTTTTTCCCCATTAACTTTATATTATTTAGCACGTACAGTCGTTTTTCTTACAGCTGAAAATAGTTACCGATGTGTATATCCATATGATTACAACAATAGCTAAACGTTGATTCTATTTTTGTTAACTTGCTAATGGTTGCCTCAAAAGCAAAATGGACAATGTAGTGTAGACACTAAGATAGTTCCACAGTTCGTAGAAAGAAAATGGTATTTGATCCATATTCAACTTTCTGATGTAAATAATCTGTTTGAAATCAAACTCAATCTTAATACAGTATCTAAATACCATGCGAATTCCTCGTTGCGCGATTACTTAATTATGAATGTATAGAATCTCTTAATTCTAATATCCAAGGTCCTCATGACTCTACTTTCTCATTGCCATTCACCTGTTCCAGAAAAAAAATGGTCTACGTCTTTTAGAAATGGATCCCTCACTATAAGGACATTCTGTGTGATGTCCGTGTCCATTGCCGGACAATAGCTTTCATCTCCCGAGTGAGACAGCGTGAGGTAGATTTCTTCTTGAAGCCTTGATAATCACTTTGGACAATCCATACCAGCTGATTGGCACAAGCCTCTATCTGGTCAGTTTGTGTTTCCCCCCAATGTAAGCAGGACAAGGGCCGTAATTAGGTGTCACTTATACCTTTATTGGTGCTATTACCAGGAGTCAGCTATCCAGACAGTAAGGAGTATTACATAGTGGCCACAGAGGACGAATAGGTTCGATAAATCTACATGCATTTGTGAATTACAAGTGGCTTGTGTTCCTATCTGAACCAACAAGCTATTGTCCGTTTCCGATGTTTAACGGTACATGTACAGAGCTAGTTCTTGGAGCCCTATTATGAAGCTCTTGTATCCACTATAATACCACAAGCTATTGTCTGTTTCCGATGTATACAGGTACAGTGCCAGTTCTTGGAGCCCTGTTATGCATCTCTTGTATCAACTGTGATACCGTAGCATAGTCGTATCTATATCGTTGATCGCTACTGGTACGAGAACGATATGGTTTCTTAGTAGACACGAAGAGCTTCATGACAGCGTGTCCTGTAGTTGTTTCGTTGTTATAATTATAGTTCTGTAGCTCTGCAGACGGACGCCAAGTGATGGTAATTGTCGCATACATAATATGTGTGGGCTTTGAAGTCAGGTCAACCACAGTCCTTACAAAGACCGTGATCTAAAGTTGGGTTGTCACACATTATTTTGACGTAGTTTCAGTATATAGACCATGGTAAATGGATGTTATTTATACCTTCACTAAAACTAAGCATGAATACTTAAAGCTTTTAGCCTTAGGAACAATAATTCGTATACTATTTTATTTTTGTAATAATATCTTCGTAAATATATACATTTGTATTCGTGTTGTAGATGCCGGTAATTGGTGTATACCTACGAGAATTTAGTCAGGACTATATTGATCGATTCGTTATTCTCGCTGATCGAGAAATTATTTGTCAATGTTCGTGTCAAGAATAGTAAAATATCGTGAACTATTTAGTTTTCATCATTTGTCGTGGTAATAACTATTGCTATTTCAATGAACTCTACTTCCGAAATAATTACATAATTCCTTCATACCATCATAGTTCCGAGCCTCACATAACAACTTCTTTCAATAATTAATACGTTGACAATCGGTCTCAGGTTAATACGGGTTAATGTACCAAAGGCGAGGTGTACAACTGTACATACATGCACATACACGTTACATCAAGTCATATACCCGAGTTAAAAAGGAACGAACCTACATAAAACCATATTTCTTGTCGAAAAGCGGATGTTTGTATTGATGATCACATAGCATCAACAGATTGTTGGACAGAGACTTGCAGTTTATTGTGCTTTTTCCTATTCTCGCTTCACTTTTCCTTGCGTATTTTGAATACAGACCATGAACGGTTCGGAAAAGACAATACAAGCTTGAACAGGATAATTATACCCTCATCTTAGCGGGGTACATGGGATTTAATTCAATGCGCATCTACCAATCAGAATCCGACATTCTTGCATGAGGTAGCATACATTTCAATATCAATTTCAAAGATTAAATTACATACTTAGTAAATTCCAAGAGACGTTGAATGGAATGGTTAAATGCCATTCTTCCCGAAAACGTCACGACAGTTAAAATCAGAAGGGCAAAGCATTTTGGTTTACGTCCATGGCTGAAGCCACGTGTCTCCGGAGGTTGCCCTGCAAGCGCAGGTCTTGCTTGTAATGACAATCGACGCCTCTGATTGTGTAAGGTAGAAGTGGCGCGGTAGGTAGTAATACTGCGAGACTCTCACTCCGCTGGGAGCACATTATCACCAAATTCCTTCTCTGGGACACTACATACACCGCACATATAATTGACAAGACAGCAGACATCCTTTGGGTATAGCACTAGGAAGTCTGCTGTTCATTTTGCATAACAACATTGTATATATTGTTAGCACTTAAAGTAAAATTGTAATGCTTCTCTGTGTTGTATGTTAGCACTTAAATTAGCTTACAATGCTTATATGTGTTGTAAATGCTAGCACCTACAGTAAATTTACAATTCTTCTCTGTGGTTTATACGTTAGCACTTAAAGTAACAGTGTAATGTTTATTTGTGTTGTATGTTAGCACTTACATTAGCTTACAATGCTTATATGTGTTGTAAATGCTAGCACTTAAAGTAAATTTACAATTCTTCTCTGTGTTTTATACCGCAGCGACGTTAAACTCCATATTCACTCACTCACTGTGTTTTATACGTTAGCACTTAAAGTAACATTGTAATGTTTCTTTGTGTTGTATGTTAGCACTTACATTAGCTTACAATGCAGCCCTGTGTTGTAAATGCTAGCATCTATATTTTACTATAGTAAAATGACAATGTTTCTGTGTTTTATACGTTACAACTTAATGTAAAATTGTAATTCTTCTATGACCTATATGTATTGTATATGTTAGCATTTAAAATAAATGTTACATTGGTTATCCATATTATCTTGTTAAATAATTGCAAATATCTATTTAATTTGTAATACTTTAATAGAGCTTGCTCTTCCAATAGTAGCATTATAGATATTTGCACTACTATTGGGAATAAGTAAAATAAGTAATCTTCTCGTTGACAATAATAACACTGGACACACTAAATCAATATATTGTTCGCAAAGTAGTCGGTGTTTCTTAAGTATCATGATAATCATGACCTTAATGGAAACACAATAACGTTGCTAAATATTGTTCACATGATCCATGACTTTAAAAACGATTCGTCATGGTCAAGATATTAAGCTTTCTGATAACAATTCGACGTCAGATTAGCATTAGATTATATAGCAGAACTCTTATTCACAAAGGTCAATGCCATCAGTAGATATATACGAGTTGCTACATTGATGTACATTGTAAATGTCGCCAAATTGTTTTTCTCCACATAATAGTGATATTGCACGTGGACGTATCGAAATAAAGATAAGATCTATAGTACTACAAAGGTTTAATTTCAAGTATATCATAATTATTTACAACAATATTTATACTAGCCTGATAGCGTTAGGTTCGATGACGAACCATGATATCTTGAGCCTTGTTTCCGGATGGAAAAACAAAACAGGATTATATTTAATCGATATTTCCTGCGTTTCTATTTAGGTTGTGTTTAAGTATTTTTACATGACATACTTTTGAAAAGTGCATTTTTTTCCGGACGCCAGTGCCTTACATGAATATATTCACATGCATAAACTACAAATGAAGCTAACAAATAATGTAAATAACACAATATATCATATAATCATCAATAACACAAGATATCATATAATCATCACTTCCTTTACATTATTTACTGTTAACATGTGTATCTGTCTGTCTAAACAAAATGCTTTATTATTTCTGTCTGCATTTCATTAATACGATATGGCGAAGCTTTGTTTTACAGCGAGGTGTTGGTAATAATCCTATCACAGAAAGACGACTTAGTATGGATTTCTCTACTTGATTTAATCAGTAGGAATTTCCCGTAGATTATTATCTAATTAGGTTAAGCCTGCACTGGCTAGAACTGTTTGACATACATCCCAATGTGGGAAGAATGTCCGAATACAGACAGGAACAAAGGGTCTTATTGATTTCCTTACATTTATTTCACATTCTTTCATTTGATATGACATCATCCACAGTTTTATCGCAACTTTCATTGCATCTTCGTCTCATGAGAAACCCGATCAAGTCCAATAAATGACAATATACATTCCATAATTTTACGACAGAGAGTTGTGTTTTTCTCAATGCTCTCTAATATATTTATTGATCCTGAAATTACATTTACACTCTTATGGAAATATTTATTTTGTTTTGCTTTTGATCAGTCTTTTCACGATTGCCAACATTTGTTCTGATGTCATTTCAAGCAAAGTAATTCCATTATCATGTTTATTTGTTCTTGATGCTGGACAGGTTTCTGTTACTAGTATATCAGTGTGCTGTTAAGGGACAAATGAGGTGACAATGGACATATCCCGAAATAGTATGGGATTTATAGTATACAAAATACACAAAACAACTTAAGTTTTCCCTCTCTTATCTATCTAATATGTCCATCTCCCTGTCGATCTCTTGCAAAATCCTTCTCTATTCTTCTTTCCCTTCTCTACTCTCACACTCCCTCCATATATTTAGCTCTGTTTTCTCTCATACTCTTCCTCTTCTTTATCCTTTTCTCGCTCTCCTCACTCTCTC
>JAUTBZ010141807.1:0-12712 GCA_032361785.1 Lepetodrilus galriftensis | reverse complement strand
TCGAGTTGTACATGTATTTTTCGCCATGTCGGTAAATCACTATCCTTATAAAATTGAATTATTCTAATGTCGCGGATGTCATTGCAAATACTAAAACGATACAGCCATATATAGAATAGAAATAAAGGGAGGGGGGTGCGGGCGGAAATCATACCGAAATAGCCTGGGCTAACGGGCTAGTGATAATTTCTATCCCTGAATGATGGTGCCGTAGACTGCCCAGGGAGTTGAGAAGGAAATTTGAATGCACCCAATCCAGTGTGTAAACGGTAAACCCCCAGTACACTGCAGGACGATCCTATCAATATCAGCTTATATGTAGCCACATTCAAATATTACGGGTAATGTACCTAATAATACAAATGCGGTAATTATTATTGCATGCACGCTGTCTGAAATAATTCTAACAAACCAGAGTCTGCAGAGACGCTTGCCTTGTGATTGTTTACCGCTCCATTTCCTGTGGTTTTCGCGACCACTTCATTGTTTATCGCGTGGTATTTCTCCTAAGTGAGAGTGCTGCGATACTACTCGACCGGATACATAATCACGTAGCGCTTATATTTTGCGCGGTCCCGACAAAACGATCATAAAACGTTATTTTATTTATATTATTTATTTATTCACAAATAATTCATATTAGTAATAATTCATTATAAAGTGATAAGTGTCCTTCGCCAATAAGCAGCCACTTTCTTAAAATATGTACTTATCCAAATGATCAAATGATCTAATTTGTATTGGTGTTAATAAATTCAACTACCAGTATATATAACACAAAATTTAATGTGACATTATAACTGAGTAACTGTAATCGATATTTTTGTTTTCAGTCACAAAATTAATACTGAAATACATAGCCTACTGTACATAACAGACACAATTAATGTCATAAGGGCCGTGTTAATTTATTCCTTGGGATGGTAAATTTTCGCGGAAAATCTTTGAGATGCTATGATTGAGGTACCCGAGACAAATATTTCCAGATTATAGTGCCAAGGTGAAATATATCTGGTTGCCATGGTTATCGACTTTTAAAAATGTGTGCTTTTTGAGTCCATTGTATACAATGCTACAACTTCTGAACACAAATGCTATTCAGTTATACTCATCTTAATTCTTATAGTTTAGAGGAATTAATATTAATGGGTTGTCAAGTTAAATTGCGTTCTTAATATAAAGTAATAGTATATACATTATTACATAGGCTTATGTCTGGTTTGCATGGTTACCGACTTGAGAAATGTAGCCTACTTTTTTCAGTCCATTATCATTGTAGGCTACACATTGAAATTTGAGACGCAAATGAGACGCACATGAGACGCAAATGAGACGCAATGAGACGCAAATGAGACGCAAATGAGACGCAAATTTCATTAAGTTAGTCTCATCTTAGTTCTGATACTTTAGAGAACTTACTATAAATAGGATGATCAATACATAATATGACTTGGTTTGTCAAGGTAATAGAGGGAGCGTATCGAACGTAAATCGTGTTCATATTGTTATTGAAAGTAATAGAAGATGTGTGTATTAGTTCATTTTAAATGGTGTCTGTCTAAAACTACATTTAAAGATTAATCCTATTTTGTAACATGATATCCATCATACATTTACTTGTTCTTGTACACAATTCATGGAAAATAATGTACCTAAATTTACTACATTTTGGGGCAGTCTAGCCGAAGAAAACAGCAGCTATAAATGTTGTATACTCATCAGGGAGTTGAACATACTAAGAACACACTAATCTAATAACCATGACAATAATGGAACACTATGGATTGTGTACAAGAAATTAGTAAATGCATTATGGTATTATTATTAAATAAATATCCAACACGTAAGGCATGCTCAAAGTGCTACATTATTGCCATTAATTTTATATTATGGTTATTTGATCAGAATGTATTTAGGGGGAAATATGAAAAATATATCTACCCAAATTATTCGACGCGTTTTATATTAATTACATTAGCATTACAAATTACATTTTCTCACTAGTATTATTTAAATTTATTTTCAGTTTTTGTTTTATCTTCAAATATAAAAAAAAAATCGCAAGATAAAAATAATAATTATTATGAAATAATGGCAAATGAACCGTCAAAACTAACGTGGTCACGAACCTAGTTCCTGACGACGCGCGTGTACATAATTATGTGTAAATAAATATGACGCTCGATAAACACTACGCAGTCACGATAAACAGCGACAACCGGAAGTATCGAAAACCGAGGACTTACTGTTTTCGTCATGTCTGAGCCTCAACAAATTTACACAACGTCTGACACCGAATAGTTTTATTTTGCCACACTTGAAATGGCGTACAGATATGCTTCGATTGCTAGGAAGGGAGATCGTTTCCTGCACAGACTTTTAACTTCTAGATGCTCCATCCAAGAAGTAAGTAATTAGTAGATGACCTTGCAAAAACAGAATGAGGATTGATTTTGAAACTTGCGTCATCCAAAGTTGTGATGGTGCCATTGTTGTTATCCATACAAGCAAAAACAAATATTGCAATTAATATTGTTTATTATGTTTATGGCAAGCTGTGTCTTCTGTGTAAATACTCAGATATGGCTATATGAGATCAGAGTACTGTACAACTTACAAGTGTGTTTAATTGCTCATGTTGCTAGCAGTAAAATGTACTTAGCATCCCAAAATGACCAAATTGCAAAGATAACTAGGATTATTAAAACTTGGGATTACAAAGTATTAGTACGTACTTTGCTTATATTATGAAGAGGAAGGAATACTTTTTACTTTAATACTTGTGAGCAGTATTTACAATAGGCTTGTGATTCCAATATAACGTTTAACCAGCTGTTTAATGCCATGTTTGCCTAGTTTATCATTTTGACCATGTTTATGACTAGATACGATTATTTAAGTAAGAAACTACCCTGCCAAATAGCATGGCCAATATCATATCATTCAATATGAAGAATTGAATAAACAATATTATAATAAACAGCTAAACCCCGAAGTGTTCGTGTCTATCCGTATATTTATGGAGTATTTATAGCCAGTGATAACAGTACGTCATGTTAATTTAGTGTAAATTGGTACATCATCAATGATCATGGCCCACTACTAAATACTTAGTTGTGAGTAGTAAGCTCAATGGGATAATTTCTCTCTATAGTTTGCCCTTTATCAATGTTAAATACTTCACACCATTGTGATTCATGACTGTGTGATGCAAGTAAGTTCCATAATTACATAATGTGAACCCTAGATGTGATTATGCACGATATCATCTAGCATTTATGTTTCAGGACATGTGTACTATGCCTAGTTCTAACAATGTAACAGGGATCTAAATTAACACTAGCCCGGGCCATTTCTCGCAATGCTAAAGGTATCCTAAGGACTAGTAGAAATTAATAACATTTGTTATTTGCATCACTATTCGGACTAGTAAGATTTAAAGTTAGTTTCTATCGCTGTGTAATCAAATTAAACATTTGGACTTTGGGGCCAAAAGTCCTGGGTTAAAATCCTGTCCTGGCCCTGGGATCCCGACATCAAAGTTCCATTTGCAAAAGTTACCTTTCTGACCCAATCAATATCCGATATTGATTGATGTGCTGTCTGTACTGTGGAAATACAGATATCGTCCTTGGTCCGTCTGTACCAGCCAGTGCTAGCTGGTTTACCATGTATATTGTTACTTGTAACATTCAATGATTCAATGATGTTGTGGGTTTCTTATTTCCATAAACAGATACGCCGTGACATAAGTGAAATAATCTTGAAAGTAGCCATAAACCCCAATTACAAAAAAAAAATCAAAAAAAATCAACAAGTCAAAGTAAACATGGCATTGGCAAAAATATATAAAAACATGGTATTTAAATTAACAATTATGAATAAGATAATTAAATAGAATGATACTGTATTAATACATATATGTCCATGTACAAACGAGTAGGAAATTAGGAATGTTTGCACTGGAATTCGAAATTCAGCATTTTATAAAGCCCACATCTTCAAAGTCTGAGGTTTCCAATAACCGATTTCACTTTTACAAATATAAATATTAAAGTAAAGAATAAAGGATTTCTTATATATGTATTTTAAATTTAAAAAAATAATTAATAATTAAAAACACATGTTACAATGCATTCTCGCCTATGGGTGAGATATTCCCGCCGCGACGTTAAACATTAATTCATTCAATACAATTGCATTCAACAACATTGCTAAAAGTTGCTTAGTTTATGAGAAGAAAGTATAGACATGTAAATGTATTAAACTTTTTAGTTACTAGTACTGAAATTGCTATACCGTACTTGTATTAATCATGTTACTCAAACTATGACTTGAATGATTTATTTTCATGTTCCTATCATTTAAATTTCAGGTGCAGAGAAATATGCGCTTGTTTTCACGCCTGGCCAGTCATCAGCACATTGGTCCATTTCTTCGGGAATGGTCAGTCCTTCGTCAAAATGTGCCAAAAGGTTTCGAGAAGTTTTTCCCGGGTAGCAAGAAAGCTCCCCCTAAACCAGAAGCATCACCTAAAGGTCATCGTCATGTCATTTGATATAAATAAGTATTACCAGTTAGGGTTGGTAATCGATACAAATATGAAAGATCGATCATCGTCAGCTCAATTTCAATCAGTTATCGATACATATTGGACAAATCAGTTCTGAAATAATATTTGCCCTTTTATTACAATTTATTCGAATACCGGTAATCCATATTTGGAAGATATATGAGATAGATATTTGGAAGATACATGAGATAGAAATATAGGAAAATAGTACATGTCATACTACGTCATCGCACATGGGTAAAATACATCCGCTGCAACGTAAAGTACTAATTCATTCATTTATTTTTACCGCACAGAAGCTGGAAAGACATCCAAGACACCTGATGCTCCCTCACGATCAGCTTTCAAGCCTCCATCTGGGTCTGAGAAGAGACCCGAGTTCTCCTTCAACATGGGAAAGTGTGTTGCTTTATTAGATACATGTTATAAGCAGTAGTTCATAATAAATTATGGAGCCCTGGGCCCGTATTCTCAAAATTCCTAATGAAAATAGATCTCTTAAAAAATGTACATAAGCAGAAACCCAGTTTGGCAAATTTTTAGTACTTACGAACTTCTTAGTACTTACGAACTTCTTAGGACTTACGAACTTCTTAGGACTTACGAACTTCTTAGGACTTACAAAGTTTCGAGAATACAGGCCCTAGTCCTGATAATGTCAACATATGGTACAAGCGTACTAGTCCTCAGGATTGATTCGTTTTAAGCATTTGGTATTTTAGACTCGCCATTTGGTATTTTAGACTCGCCATTTGGTATTTTAGCTTGGGCTACAGCCTACAGGACTAATTTACAATTTGTATACAACTGTCATTACTTTTTCATTCTTATGTAGATTCCATCATATAACTTCGCATTCCAAAATGTATTTATCCTTTTGCCTTGTAATGTTGAAATTACTTTATTTATTGGAAAATTAATAATTTTATTCTTCCATTTTTTTGACAGAACTACTATTGTCCTACCGTAATACGTTCATAGATAATATTGCTTGTAATAAATTCTAAGCCTTGTCTAATATTCTATATCCATATTAAATTGAATTCTATTTTATTTCAGGGGACGAAATCCCTTTGGCGACCCCAGTGATCCGAACACCAAGTTGTTGCTGGGGCTGATAACGGGGATCGGCATTGTAGGCGCGCTCGGTCTCTACAGGACTCAGTACAAGGAAATTACCTGGAAGGAATTTGTCTCCCTTTACCTCAATCGAGGAAACGTGAGTTACCAACATGTCTACATATCTTTTAATTAGCATGGTCATCTTTGCATAGATCAAAGGTCACTATTCTTATACATAGCGATATACAGTAACTGCATTTCATTGTTTTATATGTAATGTTCTGTCTCTTGTTGTTTTATCATTTGTGTTAATTAAATACGTGGAAATTTGTGTATATATGATAAAGCCGCTCTCGCACAAAGACAAAAATATTGATTTGTTAACAGTTTATACATTCCACCATATTATGCTATGCTTGACAACATTTTCTGTATGTTTCAGGTTGAAACTTTAGAAGTTGTGAACAAGAAATGGGTGCGAGTGAAACTATTGCCAGGAACACAGGTGGACGGATCTGTGAGTATAGGGGTCTTAACTAGGGGCTGCTCCTTTCTAGCTGTTCTGTCTGTACTTTCTGTCTGACACATGCACAGTTACAAGGATCAACACCGCACAGCGTAACTACACATGTGGCGGACAGAAAGTACAGACAGAACAGCTAGAAAGGCGCAGGCCCTAGGTGTTCCCTTTCTAGTTGTCATTATGGGTCACATTTCACAGAACAGTCGTAGCGCTACAAGAGTTGTAACTCATGTACGTTAGCATGGAGTTGCGCTACAACTCTCGTAGCGCTACAACTGTTCTGTGAAATGGGCCCCTGGGTTTTATTGGTTATAGGTTAGCACAGTAGCAGTGCACATCTATTGAAAAATGAAGGTTTAACTTTGAATCTTGTCTATGTCAAGTGAGCTGCTGAACCCTCAGTAATGTAGTATTTGACCTGTCGTTGCAGAGTATCATCTGGTTCAACATCGGCAGTGTGGAAGCGTTCGAGAGAAACCTAGAAAACTCCCAGCTGGAAATGAACATAGAAGCAGCGAACTTTCTCAACGTGGTTTACAAGACCGAGACAGAATTGTAAGCTTGTGAAAATAATAATAATAAGTACCGGTATTGTTATTATTATTTTAGTATTTTATTAGTATTTTATTGTTATTATTTTGTACACTTATAATAATTAATGATATAAGATAATATATTGATGATGCTAATAATAATAACAATTTATTATTAGTAGTATTAGTATTTTGTTAATTTTGTGCAATAATAATAATTTAAATACTACCACTACTAATAATCCTACTAATAATATTAATACAATCGTAAAGTAATAATAATGATTTAATATAACATAATAATGACCATGATAATTCTAATAATATTATTAATAATAATAAATGTACTTACCAGTTATGAGTATTTTGTCTAATATTCATGCATTATTCGACTGGACTGCCAGTAGCTATGTTGTCACCTCAGCTAATTCTCTGTTATCTACACTTCTTTTACAGTGCTTCAGTAGCGTATTCTGCCCTCAACATCATCCTACCTATAGCTATCCTCATCTGGCTCATCAGAAGATCCTCCAATATGCTGCAGGTAAAACCTAGTGAATGTCTGGCTTTGTTACTCCAAGGGGCTGCACCTTTCTAGCTGTACTGTCTGTACTTTCTGTCCGACGCATGCGCAGTTACAAAGGATCAACTTCGCACAGTGTAACTGTGCATGCGCCGGACAGAAAGTACAGCTAGAAAGGAGCAGCCCCCAACAGTATTGCAGGTTTACAGTGTTCGCTAAGGGCTACAGGTGTTGCGGGTTCGCTCCTGCGTAACTGACAAGCTACTTATGAACAATATTATCCTGAAAAGTGACTTTACATAACTAAAAACAAAAAGGTATAAAAATAAAATGATGTGTATTTATTTTCAGGGAGGTGCCAGTAAAAGGGGTGGGGGTGGTGGGATATTCGGCTTTGGACAGACCACTGCAAAAATCCTGAAAGAAGACATTGGTGTGAAGTTCAGGTATAGCACATATTGTTCATATTTGTAGAAATAATAAATATTTTTTGTTTTTTCTAAAATTATTTGTTGTATTTTTTTTCTATTTTTTTCTTTCTATTTAATAATAAAAATAATGTGTGTAGTTTTTTATTTAATTATTTTATTTTATTACATTACATTATCCTCCATTTTATTTTATTACATTATCCTCCATTAGCAGTAATTTAGTACAGTAGACCTCGCATATAACGTACTCATTGGGACCGGCTATTTTTGTCCGTTATACGCAAAGTCCATTAGCAGTAATTTCGAGCACTAAGGAGGGGACAACTCTCAATATATATTCATCCCCGGTTTCTGCCCACAGAGATGTGGCTGGGTGTGAGGAGGCTAAAGTTGAGATCATGGAGTTTGTCAACTTCCTGAAGAACCCCCAGCAGTACGTGGACCTGGGAGCCAAGATCCCTAAAGGAGCCATCCTGACCGGGCCACCCGGCACCGGGAAGACCCTGCTAGCCAAGGCCACCGCCGGGGAGGCCAACGTTCCCTTCATAACCGTGTCCGGCTCAGAGTTCCTCGAGATGTTTGTCGGTGTCGGCCCTTCCAGGGTACGTGTGTACTCATTCAGGGGGCTGCTCCTTTCTAGCTGTTCTGTCTGTACTTTCTGTCTGAGACATGCACAGTTACAAAGGATCAACACTGCAGTGTAACTATGCATGTCTCTGAGTACAGACAGAACAGCTAGAAACGAGCAGCCCCCTGGTTACGAGTAAGCAGTAGTAGTAAGGTGAGAGATTTATTCCTGAGACCCGGACCCAATTCACTAAGATCTGATTGGATCACATCACCCAAAATGCCTTCACATGCATTCTGACAATTGTTCCTGTTTACTCAGGGCCTGCTCCTTTCTAGCTGTTCTGTCTGTACTTTCTGTCCCGACGCATGCACAGTTACAATGTGCCATGTTGATCCTTGGTAACTGCATATGCGTCAGACAGAAAGTGTATTATCCTGTTTATGGGAAATTAGATAGTTTTGGGAGTATATTATTTAGTGTTTCAAATTAAATTAATATAATTTTTAGGTCATAATATTTTCAAAAGAATGTGGATTTTGAGGTCACAAAGTTTTTCCTAAAAACAATGTAATTTTGAATTAAATCGCAAATATTTATTTATGTGGCATAATATTTATATATAAAAAAAATATTAAGCAATCTAATATAAGTATATGATCATCCTAACACTATTTTCTTACTACACTGTAATTGCAATGCTTGACATCTCTAAGGTTGTTTCTCACAGGTGCGAGACATGTTTTCCATGGCAAGGAAGAACGCCCCCTGTATTCTGTTTATCGACGAGATCGACGCTGTGGGTCGGAAACGAGGCGGGCGGAGTATCGGGGGGCATAGCGAACAGGAGAACACCCTGAACCAGCTGCTGGTGGAGATGGATGGTGCGTGTCTGAGTTCAAATCCCATTTTCAAATCCCAAGTTTAAATCCCTTCGTGATACCTGCCATCTTCTCCATGGTTTGAACAGTTTGAGCAGTTTATGCCTCTCCCTGCTGGATTAGGCACTGACACTGCTCTTTAGGGCATCTCTGGTTGCCTTAAGCATGGAGAGGGTTAAGCATCTCCCTGCTGTAATAGGCACAGGTTCTGGGGACCTATTCTCGAAACTTTCTTACGATCTTAACGATTCTTATATCATGGCTACGAACTGTTCTTAGCCTAAGACGTTTGTAAGTACGTTTCGGAAATAAGCCCACTGCTCTTTAGGGCATCTCGGGTTGCCTTCAGGATGGAGAGATGTTAATGGTTTGATGTACATATATAAAAGTTGTACAGTTGTATGTGCGCTGGTATTATTTCCTAATTTTATAGCATGTCGTTGCATTTTCAGGATTCAACACACAAAGTGGAGTCGTCATCCTAGCAGCCACAAACAGAGTAGATATTTTAGATCATGCGCTGTTACGACCTGGCAGATTTGACAGACAGATCTACGTGCCTTCACCCGATATCAAAGGGAGGTAAGTCATTCACATGTACCTTTGTTGGTACCAGCCAGTGCTCGCAGGTTTACTGCAACATTCAGTGCTAAACTGACAAGCGTGAAGTGACAAAATCGTGAAAGTAAAAAAAGAAATAATTCATGTGTATCTCTATTTTATTTAATAAGAATACTTACCACTGAAGTTATGATACATTGTATAGTTATGTTATTCTTATTATTTATTTATTTGTTTTGTTTTTAGATTACAATTTTCTTTGAGAAGTATTTCAACTTATTTTGCAATTGCTGATGTTGTCTTTCAGGGCGTCAATATTTAAAGTTCACTTAAAACCACTGAAGACAAATGTTGACAAACAAGCATTAGCTAGAAAAATGGCTGCGCACACCCCCGGATTTTCAGGTTCGTTGATCTGATGTCCTGATGTAATTCACGATGGTATTCCAATAAGATTTGTAGATATAATTACACAAATAAGAATTGTAGATATAATTACACAAAATTGTAATGTAATACACACAACTCTATGATGTAATACACACAACTCTATGATGTACTACACACAACTATGATGTTCTACACATAACTCTATGATGTAATACACACACAACTATGATGTTCTACACATAACTCTATGATGTAATACACACATAACTATGATGTACTACACACACTGTTTACAATACTCTTCAGGTGCGGACATTGCCAATGTGTGTAATGAGGCAGCTTTGATAGCAGCAAGAGATCTGAACACGGAAATCCGAATGGAGCATTTCGAACAGGCCATCGAGAGAGTTGTAGCTGGTCAGTTGAATACTTTGAGCTGCAGGAACATCAGATATAAGTGAACATTGCTCAATGCTAGCAGTAAATACTGCTTAAATACTTACTGTAATTATATAGGAAATGAAAAACTATGTTGAGTTCCTAACTTATGCATAGCAACAGTACAACTGTACAATAAATGGCCTACTTCGGGCGGTTACGCTAGTTTAGCCCAGAAGTGTCATTGCGCATGTCTAGTTGCTAGACAAGCTTTTGTGCTTCGTGGGCCGTCCTATAGCACATTCGTGACGTCACTCTAGTCATGCTTTCTCGACTACGCGCAAACTCTAGCATTGCTCTAGATCCTCGAGAAACCGCCCGAAGTAGGCCAATATTAACCCAATTTATTTTGTCAGAAATGTATTTTTTAAATTATAAAATTTACATTATTCTAGACAGGTTCAGATGTCAAAGTTGTATTTTATGTTTATCTGTGAAGATTAATCCACATTTGCTAATGATTTGTGTACAGTTCACAGTTGTCCTCCTTGGTTCATTGGCATCTTTCATTTTATTTTCCATACATTTGAGAGAAATGAAAAGTGGTGTGCCGTCTGTTAGGGTCAACATTGATACTTTTTTGTTCAAAAAGGTTTGGAAAAGAAGACACAAGTGTTGCAGCCAGAAGAAAAGAAGACGGTGGCGTACCACGAGGCAGGTCACGCCGTCGCCGGCTGGTTCCTGGAACACGCAGACCCACTTCTCAAGGTCTCGATTATTCCTCGAGGCAAAGGCCTCGGCTATGCACAGTATCTACCCAAGGAGCAGTACCTCTACACATGCGAACAGGTAAGCTTCATGTCGGAAAGCCCTTAACCCTCTCTCTGCTATATTAGGCACAGGCGCTGCACTTTAGGGCATCTCTGGTTGCCTCCAGCATGGAGTGAGTTAAGGGTCTCATTGCCTGTATTTGATAATGTCAAATTTAAGCGATATGAATATTACAGGTTTCCTCCTGCCATAAAAACTGACATGCTGTGATATAAGTGAGAATCTTGAAAACCGCTCTAAACCCCATAAAACAAAAACAAACATAAAAAAAAAACAGGTATTAATTAACCCTCTCCCTGCTGAAGGCAACCGTTGATGCCTTAATGAGCAGTGCTTTTGCCTAATCCAGCAGGGAGAGGGTTACTTGACAATGGTATTTATTCCATGGAACAAATATATTCCTGTAACTGTCTAATTCTGCTTTTAAAACTTATTGGTTGATTATTTTCAGTTACTGGACCGTATGTGCATGACGTTGGGGGGCCGAGTATCTGAGGAGATTTTCTTTGGTCGTATCACAACTGGAGCTCAAGATGACCTGAGAAAGGTCACGCAGAGTGCATATGCTCAGGTAACATGCCGATTGGTTGAATGCTGCTGAAATGTTATCGCTATTTCTTAGGTTTCATATGTAAATTTATTTCATGGCTGAGTTTAGAAACAGACACCTACCTGAAATCCTAATACTATTCATGGTTGTTGGAGATGACATTGTAATTTCAGACTTTAATTATCAATATTTTCTGTTTCAGGTGGTTCAGTTCGGTATGAATGAAAGGGTTGGCCAGTTGTCCTTCGAGATGCCCAGCCAAGGGGAGATGGTTTTTGACAAACCGTACAGTGAGCAGACGGCACAGATCATCGACGAGGAAGTCCGCAAAATTGTAAAAGATGCCCACACCAGAACCTCGAAGCTTCTGCAAAAGCACAAGGCTCAAGTGGAGATGGTGGGGGACTTTGTTTGTCATGTCGTAGATAAATATCCTGGGCTGCGTTCAGGCTGCAATACGTATCTCTAGCTACATAGTGGAGAAGGTAGTCTAGAGATAAATAAAGCAGCCTGAATGCAGCCCAGTTGTACAACCAGCCTCAGTTCCACAGAACTATTACAGTGCTACAGGAGTAGTAACTCCATGGTAACATATGTTTTACGGTACATTCGAATTCCTAGCCATTGAACAACATAAGATTAAGACTTTTTGAATGTTTCCTGCCATGTCTCCCCTTAAGCATTTTACTGATGCTTCAAGTACTTTGTGAAGCAGCAGTGTGTTCATAAATTTGAATCAAACCAAGGACGGTGTTGTTTAGCTTATAGGCGCTGCAAGTGGGTCGAATTCTATTTATAGACGTACCCAGTTTACTGATTTTGGTGATAAGAGTATAGGTGAAATGCGCATGATTATTGTCTTATTTACGTACCTTACGTCGCCTCACGATTTATTACCCGTGAACCAT
>JAUTBZ010141796.1:0-12713 GCA_032361785.1 Lepetodrilus galriftensis | reverse complement strand
AGTAGTAGTAGTAGTAGTAGTAGTAGTAGTAGTAGTAGTAGTAGTAGTAGTAGTAGTAGTAGTAATATTATTATTATCATCATAATTATATTGTTCTCAGAATTCTTCTCAGAAAACATAATTATATTGTTCTCAGAATTATTCTCGGAGTTGGGAGTCCTAAAAGTACGTAACAAGATACTGCTTGTACTTGCAGACAAACAAATCATATTCAGGATTACACCACGACATTTATGACTACTGATCAAATTCAATAAAACTTCTAAAATTTAATGTTTTCCATTAAACCTGTCAATACGTTCTAGTAATCCCATGTAACATATCTGGGAATGCGTCTTGGACAAGGACTATACTTGACGTAACCAGAAATCACTAAGAACTGCATTAAAATTTTATATTTGTTCGAGTCCCCATTTTGACATTCATTGCATTCTGAAAGTCTTGTACTCAGGGTATAAAACTAAGCGGGTCTTCATGGGCTTTCAATAGGGGTGTAGACTGCTATAGCAAACAGGTAAGCTTGTCGTTCTTTAATAGTTAGCACCTATAAGCATTTATCATGAAAGGTTATAGCTCATGAAAGTTAATATGTATGTTTAGTTCAACGAAACACCAGTGTATACACATTAATAGTATAGTATCACAATTTTCATTGGAAATTCTTATGTATTCGTATGTATTTGACACTTGTTAAAAGGTTTTACGTCTGAGGTCATATTTCTTTTGCTTGGCCATTCTACGTAATTCAAAATATACTGGTCATTGAGTAGGCATTCATTTATACTAGTATTGCAAGAAATCTAGCGAAATTATTAAATACTTCAAAATATAATCACTCACTTGATTAGTAAACTACAAGGATACAGACAAGCTTAGAGAGCAATACACTCACTAGTACAGATATGTATTAATTATTTTATTTTTGTTAATTATCAAACGTATATTATTAGATTGTTGTTAGATTATCCAAAGCCATACAGAATCGCAAGATTTTCGCTATGCTTGCCTTATTTTCAACTAAATGTAGGCCTATGTCATCCATGTCATTCTGTCCACTGATTGTAACTGGTATTTGTCAACATGACTCTGTATAAATGAAGCAACACCAGTGTTAAGCTATCCACGTATACAGCCACGCCTGTCAGAGATGTACATGCAGTATACACGAGAACATGGCACTTGACCGACCTTCTCAAGACCCCACTAAGCAGTGGCCACATTATCATCTCTTATGATGTACGCCCAAACATTCGTCGCTAAGAAACGTGCATAAATTTGGCATGAGGATCCGGCACCTTGTCTCTAAGTAAAAATGTAGATTTGTTTAGATGACGTCTTGACGTAGCAATAACATACTGATAACATAAATTTCTAATATTAATGCATTGTAGATTCGAAAATACAATAGAAGAAGTATGAAACGTACACTTGTAAACTCTATGAACTCTGTGTGATACAGTATGGCTAAAACAAATGACAATACTATATAAATAATAATACAATAAATAGTAGCCTACATTTATAAAGCGCATGGTTATTACTCATGATATTCCATACGTGAAGCGCTATTACCCTGATTAAGTAACCGAGATGACTAACAGAGATAGTTTAGAGGAAATGTACAAAGCATCTCTGAATTAAGAGATTATTTACGGGTCACTCGCATTATTTCATTTGATATGTCTGTGTATGTTTCCCACATTTAGCAACATAACATAAAGGGAAAATGTAAAGTTTCTGAACTCATTAAAACTCGTCGATAAAAATAGACCATGGTATCTATCTAATTCATTTGGCGCCTGCACATATTAGAACACTTTCCTAATATGAAGTTCTATTTTATACTGAGACAAATATTTTGTTCTGCGAAGGTAAAGTACAGGCAACATGTCGGATCGAAATATCGCAAAGACATTGACATGAAACATAGTATTTTATGTTCATAAATTAATACAACGGTCACATCACCATCGTAGTATTACACTGAATCATTTATCACAGTGAATAGGTATTGCACATTACGGAGATAACTGATTATATGAATGCTAAAGTTATCAATGATATTTATATTGCATATTTTGCTTTCTTCATAGGAATACAACCATATGCTTTGTGTGGCGAGGAAAGACAAGGTATTATATTGTTTATGTACTCGCTGACTTCATCTAATGGACTTGTTTGATTAATTGAGGATGTCCATTGCTCTTCTCAACAGAACCTCTGTTTCAGTGACATAACTTATGTTATTACATTATAATTAGCTGGCCGCTCCTGAACAAAACGGCGTAACTCAAAGAGAACCGCATAACTCCCTAAAGTTGGAGTTACGATGATCTTAAGAGTTGCTACAAGAGAACGTGCAGTGCACATACAGTAATTAACATCACAAGACGTATGTTCTCCTTTCAGATGTTACGTCTAGTACTACTTTGTGTCTGCTTTGCCGCTACTGCATCAGGTAAATAAAAAGATATACTGAAAACGTTAAAAGAATATCATCATTAATTTGATAGACCTGCATTAACAAATTAAAACATTATCAAATATAATCCACGTGACAATCCACGTGCGTAGCATGTGACTTTGTCATTCTATATGTTGTTTTTGTTATTTTTTTTTGTTTTTTTTTTGGGGGGGGTCATTCCGTTACTTCTAGTTATAATGTGTTTAAATGAGTCATATAGACATGGAATAGCCATAATAATCTATATAAAACAAATGTAATGCAATAATTAAGGTCCATTTTTCTACTGGAAGAGAGAGAGAGAGAGAGAGAGAGAGAGAGAGAGAGAGAGAGAGAGAGAGAGAGAGAGAGAGAGAGAGAGAGAGAGAAATAAAAGAGAGAGAGAGAGTCTGTACCTGTGCATATTCTTACAACTTTAGCACATTTTGTTTGCGTTGTTGTATAACCTATACTAATATGTGTATTGTTTATATATGTCATTAGCTCCAATAGCAGGTTGCCAGCGCATAGTGTGCTACTACACCAACTGGGCCCAGTACCGCCCGGCCCCATTCAAATTCGTCCCCGAGGACATGGATCCATCAATGTGTACTCACATCAACTACGCCTTCGCTAAGCTGAACAGTGGTGAACTGGCAGCATTTGAGTGGAATGACGACTCTGAAGAGTGGATGGTCGGCATGTAAGTATAAATACAATAATTCAATTAGAACATACATCAAATTATTGATAACAGAAGGAAATTGACGCAACACATCCTCAACTATACGTGAAACGTAATTTATCTCCAATGAAAACATTATATTATATGCACCGAATGTATTTCTAATGTATACTAGAGCCATCGTCATAATATTCCAGTGATACAGAATAAACAAAAAACGTATTTAATATATAGATATACTAGTAATATGGACGTGTTCTTCAGAAATATAGACTAATTTAACTGCTCATGAGGATATTTTGGGTGAGAACAAGGTGTGACACAGACTAGTTAAGTATAGTATTGTATATGGACACCATTTGATGTAATGATAAAGGAAACTGAATTGATGTTTTGCTTGACGATTATCCGCTTCTCAGTTCATATTTTATTAAACATAATCTAACACGAATGCATACAGTAGGTGCCTGCAGCATACCTTCATGAATGTTTTTGACATGTTTCCATTGCTCAAACCTATTGTCAGGTATGCCAGATCCATAAATCACATCAAGCAAAAGAACCCCACTGCCAAGATCCTGGTGTCTGTTGGCGGGTGGAACATGGGGTCTCCGGACTTCAGCAAGATAGTCGCCACTGCCGAGGGGAGGAGCAAGTTTGCCACAACAGCCCTCAACTTCTGCAGAAGCCGCGACTTTGATGGCCTTGACCTTGATTGGGAATATCCAGCCAATCGTGGCAGTCCTCCCGAGGACAGGGAAAACTACGTCCTATGGATTCAGGTACTCCATATCAGCGTTGAATATTAAACTTATCGGTTTGACTGAATGTTGCAAAATCATTAAAATGATTTAATTCTTCAGTGAATGTTACGAGAAAAATTATATTTAAAATAACGTTGAAGTTCATAGGAACATTTAAGACTTCATCAATGCGATGGCAATTTGTTGATTTTGCCCTGGTAAACATTTCAGGAAATAGACCGGGTGTTCCGTGACGAAGCCGTTAGAACCGGAAGTACGCGACTGCTGCTAACTGCAGCTACCTCCGCAGGGAAAAACACCACCGAAACCGGATATAATGTGGTGGAAGTAGCTAAGTATGTTCTTGAAGTCACTTTCTGGCAGTATTCTTTAAGAAATATATCCAAATAGAAAATATGTATACTAGACGTTATTGGATACACTCTACTATTTAACCGCGACTTGAACTAGATTGCATGTACTGCACAACCATTATTCATGCAGGTACCTCGACTTCATTAACATCATGACCTACGACCTTCACGGAGCATGGGAATCTAAAGCTGGTCACAACAGTCCTCTCTTTGCGCACAGCAGCGAGTCTGGAGAAGATGCTTACCTCAACGTCGTAAGTAGACACCCATAGATGCTCTGCAAGATAATATATGATGGTAACGCCTTAACTTCGAAATGTATTCATACGTTCTTGAAACTGAAATAATGAACTGTTGAGATCTCCCAAGTAATATTACATAAGCATACCGTATCCTGCGACACTACCGTGTATGCTCCCTATGACATGATCCGGCATATGTTTCCAGGCCTGGGCAGCCAATCACTGGGTGAGTCTGGGTCTGCCCAAGGACAAGCTGGTAGTCGGGCTCCCCACCTACGGCCGGACCTTCACCCTGACCTCCACTTCCGATTCCGGCGTCGGAGCCGCGATATCCGGTGCTGGAACTGCTGGGAAGTACACCCGGGAGAAAGGCTTCCTGTCATACTTCGAGGTGAGAGAGCACGTGCATACACTGTGTATGCCATAGAAAGCTTTCAAGAAGATTTGGTATCAACTAAGAATAGCCATAAGACTCTGGTAGTGATCACTGAGAGAGACATATAATATGAGAGTGCTATGATATGTTTGTAGATACTAGCACTTCATGAACACATGTTCAGCATCTGCAAGTGGGTCTAGATGTGCTGTATTCGAAGATTTGATGGTTTATAATCGACATATCTTACACAGTGACATGATAATAACTGCTCTAAGTTTGACAGGTGGAAATGTCTACTATCCACCTCAAAATATCCTGAACAAACTGTAAGACTATAACATTATTATTCCAATTTCTAATTCAATAACTTCATGTTTCATCAAGTTCTTGTTCTAATCTAATTGTGTGCATGAAGCTTACACCAGTATTTCGTCTATTGCAGATATGTGATATGATAGCTAAAGGAGCAGTCACTCACAGAATCGGGGATCAAAAGGTGCCATACTTGGTGTCTGGAAACCAATGGGTCGGCTATGATGATGCAACCAGCCTCATTGAGAAGGTACGTGTTGTGGGACATCGATAAAGCGTATTTTATTCATTATGCAATTGATTTGTCTAGGATCTCACTGTCAAGTTTGTATTATTCATTTTCAATTGGGGTTTAGAGCCGCTTTCAAGATTCTTTCACTCAAATCACTACTTTTCAGATTAGGGCAGTGAGAAACACGCAACATCCATCCATAGCGCTGAATTTTGCTGTAAACAATTATTGCCAATAGAACCGATCGACTCATGGTTGAATCCATCCATTTCACGTAATGCCTTGAATGATCTTACTATATTGTGTGTGGTTTGTTATATGTTGTTGCTACTGTTATGTGTATGTTAGGTGCGGTTCATGGGAGTTTATGTTGTATGCGTTGTAGGTGCGGTTCATGAAGAACAACCAGTATGGGGGAGTGATGATTTGGGCGCTGGATCTGGACGACTTCCAAGGTCATGGCTGTGGTGGACAGAAGTACCCTCTGCTCAGGACCATCTTCAACGAGTGTGGAGGACTGTAAGTGTTACTTGTCCATGTCATCACATCCTGTCTGTCTGTCCTTCTTCATAGCGACACTACAGCCATTGCATACAAACACAACTTTTCTTAAGATCCAATATACCGGTACACATACAAAAGCAGCACCAGTTCAGGGTGTTAACTGTCTTAAGATTTAATATAGCAGTACCTAGGAAATACCATACACATACAAAAGTAACACCAGGGTATCGTTTCTCGAAGCTCTCACATCATATCTACTACGACACCATAAGGACTCTCGTAGCGATCTATACTACACGGGGATCGTGCACTTACGAAAGTGCTACGGTCTCATAGTAGATACGAGAGCTTCGAGAAACGATACCCAAATGAAAATCAAATCCTTTTCAGTTTTAGGATGTTGTGAAGGATGTTAAAGTGTCCTTCACAATCTATAAGCATAGTATGTCTGCGTTGAGTTTGCATTAGACGAGTATTAATGATACAATTACGAGAAGCATGTTTGTCACTCAATATTTGCTTTGTAGCTCTTGGTATGGTATTAGCAGTACCAAAGGGTGTTAATATATTTCATAGCAATATACACTCAGGTCAGATTCTCTATAGATCATGTGGGACGAATGTTACCTGTCTACAAATTGTTAATTAAATCTTATTTCAGCCCTCACGTTATCGAAACTCCTACCGCGGCTCCAAGACCGACTGAGGGTAAGTCTATGAACAGCTCTTGTGCCTGCAGTATCTACAATACCATAAGAATATGTAATGACTCACAATGTACACTTACCTTCTTTACTTGATCTACTTGACATCATTGCATCTGAATTTTCGCGATTGCTATAATCCTGTTTCAAATATATGGTATATGATATGTATTTTAATTATTTATTCGACTACTGATATTTATCGATGATGATAATATTCAATGGTGTCATTTATTTATGGCAATAAATGTTTTACTGACCTTTTCCTTATCTATGACTATACAGATATATAATACCATATTTTACGTGCATGCACGTGTCTTATTGGGTTGTTTAACGGTGGCACTTTGAATTTGCCTATACTAAAAGTGTTACCATTATGCGTTCCCTTATTTTCTGTCGGTAGTATATATATATAATGTTTGCTACGTTGTCCTGAGTGTGCTGTGCCCTTGTATCTTATTTCATTCGTGGCGCGAGGAGTCACATGCATCCAACCTAGTAGATACTGTTAAAGAGGTTGCGTGGCATTATTTTCGAAATAATTGCTACCTTGCATCTTTCACAAGGACTACTAGTCTAAGACGTAATTTCCAATATATTGAGTATATGAGATATACTTGTGTAATGTATATAACTGTAAATTGTATGATGCACTATGACTCCTCGAATGTCCATGCCTTTGCAAGTTGTAATTTTCACTTCTTTCTACTCTATCCAGCAATCCACATCTACCGTCCTAAATACAGGCAACCCATCCAAGTCATTCCGAAGACGCTTCCGAAATATAGAGGAAACATAGTTCCTTCATTTCAAACCTTCAGAAAGCAGAAACCCAAATCTGTTCCGCCGCCGATACGGAAGCGCAAGCCTGTCCCAGTCCTTCCTAAACGGACCCACTTCCCCCCAAAGCAGCAGCGGCCTCGCTCTACCTCTACCTCCCCTGCCTCTCGCTCTGTACATATGTTCCAGCTGCCTACGCAGTCAATGAACACAGGCTTCTTACCAGGACCGTTTTCTGTTGTTCAACGGACGTACCAGGCGAATCCTGATCGGTACCACGTGATCTCCCAACACAGACGTCCTCCTTCCTCTATCTCCATTCCTCGCAGCAGACCAAAGCCTCAGCACTCTGCACCTTCTCCGGCATCTTACCTCTCTTCTAACGATGCCATTGCCGCCTTTCTGTCCTCCAGACTCGCTTCTATTCCTGGTTACATGCCTTCTCGTCCTGCACCCGACACAGCAATTCCTGCATCCATACTGTCATTATTAGCAATGGAGAACAGTAGACCAGTATCGTACGGTTTGGAGAACAGTAGACCAGTATCGTACGGTTTGGAGAATAGTAGACCAGTATCGTACGGTTTGGAGAATAGTAGACCAATATCGTACGGCACGGACAGAGCACTACCTCGGTCTCGATCAGTGTTGTCACATAATGCAGAACCAAGAACATTTTCCTATTTTCCTAGCAATGTAGAAACACGGCCTACGTCTTACGTGCCTGAATATAGCCAAGGAAGACCCAGCCGAAGATATAACACCGGAGTGAATAAACCCCCGAATGACTCCTCTTTATCACAGATACGAGACATCGCTTCCATGTTCTCCACACGTGACTCTGCTATCCCTGTAGCCTATTCGCCTTACGATGCACTTGCTGGTTCTTCTAAGCCTAAACCTCTACTTCGCCAACAACCGTATGTTAAATCTAAGCCATTTCCTCCTCATAGAACATCTGATCTTTCATCCTTCTTCACTAACGATGCAATTGAAAGGTATCCTAGCGATAGCAAACCAAATACATATATCTATGACAGCGAAGTATCTTTGATATCCGCGACAGACAGACTCTTGAAGCTTGCAGGCATAGACCTTAGTTCTCTGTCTGAATTCAACTGTATTGGCAAGACCGACGGTCTCTACCCGTGTCCAAAATCATGTAAACACTTCTACACCTGTCAGAACCAGCTCGCTTTCAGGAAGCAGTGTGCTCCTGGACTCGTCTATAACCCTGGGAGCAGGTTCTGTGACTGGCCCTACAACTACAAGTGCAAACTTCCTGTTACAGCGCCAACAGAGGCTGTCACGGCAGCTCCTGAACAGCCACCGGCGACGGACAGCGAAGGTAAGTCTAGCATTGACGTTCACTAGTTGTTCAGTTCCAAGTAAAAAGACATGTAGGAACTCTCCTCTTGCAATATTGCGCAGGACTCTCCTATACAAAACGGGGTAACACTAAGGTAACGTTAGCGTCAAAATTACCAATAGTACGTTAGCGTCAACATTACCAATAGTACGTTAGCGTCAGCATTACCAATAGTACGTTAGCGTCAGCATTACCAATAGTACGTTAGCGTCAACATTACCAATAGTACGTTAGCGTCAACATTACCAATAGTGTAGTCTATGGTTAAGGCTGGCGTTGTGTTTCTTTACGGTTCACTGTTTCGTACAGGAGAATCTGTTGACCATACACATTATTGGACAAGCTTTGAAATTGACTTCAGTCACTCAACCTAAAGGCGTAGTTTTATAACCTTATCCCTGCTAGATTAGGCACAGATACTGCTCTTTAGGGAATCTCCAGTTGCCTCCAGCAGGGAGAACATTTAGACGGATGGTTTTGACTTACACAGTATTCAATACTGGTAGGCATGTTTGTGTCGGGGAATCGGGGAGGAACAGTATGCAGTTTCTTTCTATAGCTACTAGCATGTATTGTGTAATTAAGGCTTTTAGACGACTTAATTTCACGTTCAAGACGTAAATCCAATATTGAATGCGGTCCCTGGTATATAATATATAGATGGTTTATACATTGATTGACTTCACTCTTGTACAGTATCATAATTGACCATGATTTCAACTGAAGCTTGTTGACAAATTGTACGAGGGTACGTTGTAGTTACGTGTACATGTGTTTGATAACCTGCTCACTGCCAATGACACTGTTTCTGTACAGCAGCGTGGCAACCACCATTTGAATGGAAGTCCACAAGACCGGTGGAAAGTAACGGTATAGGCAGACCATTCATTGAGACTAATACTGTACATGTATATATAACATAGATTCTGGTGATACGCTTTGTTGGGACGTTTAGTTTTTTAGTGTTCGTATTCCATGTCTCTCTATATATTATTGATAGCCATGTATATGTGTGTTTTTGTTCTTCATCATTATGCATGAATCTAATACAACACACTGTATGCCCTTTCTTACCGACAGCGATTATTTGCAATGTAATGCATATATATTATTATATATGAGGGTGTAAAGATTTCTGGTAACCTACGCAACTATTCATATACTAGAATATGACACCGAAACACTATGGGTAGTTGTATGTTTATAGAAACATATGAGTAACCGATTAATTTGTAAAGGATTCCAGAAATTTATAATTTATAACTCCAACATCCGGTAGTATGTGTGTTATTATTGGAAACTATTAATGCTAATCTCAAATTATGTTTTAATTAGCATCTACCAACTAATAACCGTCCACCAGCATCTGATAACATCAGCTTGATATCATATATACCAGGATTATACAGTATATATACTAGTATGCTTTAACCCTACATCTACCAACTACTAACGGTCATCATCGGTGAAATAACGTTTTACCCGGAAGTGGTGTCTGTAACTCATCTAATCCACTGGATCAGGTATATGTACACATACTAATACATATTTCTATATCATTAATGCGTTGTGAATATTTCTAATATTTGAATATAAATGTCAGTATACTGTCAATTCCTAATTTGATTCTTGTGAATATGTCCATGCACACTCTGAGGATGTAATGTAGGCAATACTAACTGATCAAGTATACTATCAATGAGCATAACGATAATAACGACAATGACGATAATAACAATAATAATAATAAAATGAATAATTATGATAATATTAATAATAACAAATACCCAAACAAATATTTAAAATAATAATAATAATAATAATAACAACATTGTATTGTTATTTCCCTCAGCGCCAGTACCAGAGGTGACGTCAAAAGACTTCTGCGCAACCAGACACAACGGGCGATACAGGGATCCTACCACGTGCGCCAATTTCATAGAGTGTGTCAGTCATATCACCTACGTCATGCCTTGTGCCCAGGGCACTGTGTACAGCCGAGACACCTCGGAATGCCGCTCCCCCGCCAACGTGCCCCACTGCTCTGCATGACGTCAACGATAGCGTCCCTGCCAACATTGGGCCTGACAGCGGAAACAACAAACGCGCATGCGCAATATTGCCGTAGCTGAACTACTAAGAATATTTAAAGAAATGTCACCAACTATTCAGCTAATTAATGATTATCAGCTGTACATTTAGCAATAGCTGTACAATACACTATTGGGTGTGTAGTAGAAGCTCATGGACATCAATCTAATGACATAGACACAGCAATGACCCGGATCATCTATCGATGAAGGATGTTGTGTTCCATGAGCTATGTGTTTGTCTGTATTACTGACAGTCAGTCTATAAGGGATGCATGTATATATTGATCACGTAATAAATGCTATCACGAGTCTGAGCAACTGTGGTTGCCTGATTGATCAAACCAGTCGTATTGTTTATTTACAGTAACTGATGCCAATGGCGTCATTGTACTACAGGAAACGAGCATTGCTATGCAGTGGGTGGCACATTGAACATATATGACATTACACTGGTTGAATGAGAGTAATCACACCTTATAACATCACCTACTCCATCTCTGTGTGTCATGGGTTTGCATTTAATCATGGATTTGAAATTCATGCAAATCTAAGACTAACCGTTAACTTATAAAATTGCCTAAAACTTTCAGACAAATATATGTATGCAAAGGTATATTTATTGCGTAGAAAATTCATAGGTTATCAAAGAGTTCGAACATTGTACTCAGGAGAGTGTACGTATTCGTGTGCATGTCCTAAATATAGTCTAAACTCACCGATAACATACATGGATCAATTTAATTTAATTTACGTTTTAACTTCGTATTAAAACATATGGCAGATACGATACTAAACCCGCTTCCATATAATACAATTCGTATGAAAATTGTAAATAGTTTTCGTATCAGACACGATACGCTCTCGTTCGCCTGATACCAATACGATGCGCTCCATTTTAACAGGACGGAGCCTATCCTTGGATTCGAACCAGAGTTGCTGGATTGTAAGTCCAACGGTATATCGACTTAGCTAAAGTCAGATCCCCGCTGGCCGAGACTAGCAGGAACAGTGTATCACTCGGTTACATTAACTAGGTTTGTAAATGCTATCAAACAGAAGCAAGCTTGTATTTTTCATTGCCCACTCTTCCAGACACAGACGATGACGTAGCCGGTACAGACTTCTGTTCTGACAAAGCTGATGGCTACTACAAGGACGACACTGACTGCGAACACTTCTACACGTGCTCACACGGCAACACCAACAAGCAGAAGTGTGCCACGGGAACAGTGTTCAACCCAGTACTGCAGCAGTGCGACTTCGCTGCCAATGTCCCTGGATGCTAAGCACAATCAAGCACACATGTGACTTTCTAGAGAATTAATTTGTGTAATTCCAAACTAATAACGACATGCATGTGATTTCCGCGTATCATGGTTTGTTATAATGTTAAAACGAATCAGAGCTTAATTTAATTCATGATTTATGTCATATCTGGAAAATGACGTATATACTTCGTGAACATAAAACAAATGATTTACATAAATGTATTGGATAGCGTAGGTAGTGTAATACACGCAAATATAAATATGAATATATCACTAGTGAAATAACATTTTGGAATAATCACCAAGTGTATGCACACGTGCTGTCAAAATGCATTCGTATCTCCTTCAGAACTTACTGGGACTTAATTTATAGAATAAAATGTTTTAAAGATTTTAAAATTAAATATGCAAACACATTTGTCTATACTGTACTAGTATTCTAATATTTACACATTTACTGGGAACTAAATTATGTCTGCGTACTTTAACCCAGTTCCCACGACCTTTGCCTATATAGTATTTGTGACTGAACATCTACCTGGTACCGTCTACCTTACAGTCGTGTTCAGATAATTATTACTC
>JAUTBZ010141785.1:0-12715 GCA_032361785.1 Lepetodrilus galriftensis | reverse complement strand
CGGCACCAGATTTTCCTGTAAATCCCCGAAAACAAGGGCTGTCAAACACTGCCTGAATATCCGGTCAGACTCTTAGACTACTTTCAATAAAGGTTGACCTTTACCCTCGTTCAATCACCCCGTTTTATTATATAAAATCTTTCCAAAAATGATAAAGGTGTAGATGGATACGAGGGTGATAATACCATGAAATAATAAGATGATATATTCCTAAAAAATAAGATTTATCCTTTTTTATAGCAGAGGCTGCATATTCAAGATGAAGATAGCTGGATAAATTGTTTTTTGCTTTGGATGATATTTTGGGAGAAAGTTTATTAAACTTTAGGGTGATCAGGTCGCCAGCTTCCTTGACTTTATAGTAGGAAACCTTTTGCCCTGTCTTCAGATAGGCCAGGGTATCTGGAACAACCTTTAGTTTTCCGCCTGCCAGAGCCATGCGTGCAAACCAGTCCAGATCTTCCAAGCGGCGTAAACGCTCATCATAGCCTCCTGTTTGCCTAAATAATTTTTGGGATATAAGAACTGTAGAGCCAGGACAAAACCAGCATCCAGAGAAAAAGAGAAGAGAATGTGCTGTTTCTATAGGTATTTTAGGACTGTCTTCTTTGTCAGAGCCAAAATATTGGTAGCCTGTTGCCAAAGCCGTAATAGCATGATCTTCCTTGTTTTTTGCCAGCCAGTCCATTTGCTTTGATAATTTTTCCTGATGCCAATAATCATCTGAATCCAGCCAGGCAATCCACTGTCCCTTTGCGGCTTTTGCCCCTGCATTTCTTGCGGCGCTAACGCCAAGGTTTTCTTTAAAACGAAGGACTGAAATATTACCCTGAGCCAGCAGATCAGAAGACAGGGAGAGTGCTGGCGAAGACCCGTCATCAACAACAATAATTTCAAAATTTTGGTAAGTTTGGTTCAAAACAGATTTTATCGCCGTGATAGCCATATCAGGACGGTTATAAACCGGGATTACAACACTTACCATATCTCCTGTCATCGTTATTATCAGCCTTTGAAAATGTAAAAAACAGTCAAATCTATAAATTTTAGTCTGTACAACTACAGCTTCTTATAAACCTCAGAAACAGCATCAATGACATGTTTTTCTGTATATCCTTTCAGAATGCGCTGGCGTGCTGCCTTTCCCATTTTTAAACGCAGCTTCCTATTTTTAACGAGTTTTGCAATAGCTTCAGCAAAAGCTAGAGGGTCTTCAGAAGGCACAACCAGACCCTCCACCCCATCACGAACAAAATGACAGCAGCCTGGTACATCCGTGACAATGAGCGGACGGGCACAACTGGCCGCCTCCAGCATAGCTCTTGGCATACCTTCGCCGCCTCTTGAAGGCACCACAGCAATATCGGCAGCCTGCCAGACTTCCAGAATATTATTACTGCGGCCATGCCAATTGACATCTGGTCGCATGTTCCAGCCTTTCAGCTGTTTATCACTTAAAGAGCGAGGATTAGCGGTATCAGGCGCGCCATAAATATCAAGTGTAACCTGCACATGATCAGCGTTTAACTGATCCAGTGCATCAATCAGAATGTCGACACCTTTCGACCAGACAAGCCGTCCGACAAAAGCCAGTTTTAGCGGTTTATTGTGCTGTATTGGCTGCGCTGCAAAATGATCCGTATTGACCCCTGCACCACCCAAAATGGTTATTCTGTCTTTGGGAAATTCACCATATTGTCTTAAGATGTCACCATCATCCGGGTTTTCCAGAAAGAGCCAGCTGTTTGGGCGCCGTAAAAACGAAGTCAGCAAACGCAAAAATACAGTTCTTGCCCGTTGGTGACGTTTCTCTTTGCTGGCAATAAAGAGGCCTTGCCCTGTAAGGTGGTAGGCTGTAGAGGTTTTTGAAGTAAGACGGGCTATAGCCAATCCGCCAAGAATGATCGGTTTAAGAGAGATGAAATGGACAATATCAGCTTGTTCTTTTTTAAAAACATGGTGCAGACGCCATATTAGCCGCCCTGCTGAAAATGGGTGCAGGGAAGAACGCTCAAAATCAAAGGCAACAATCCGCACACCAAGATGATTGATTTCTTTATATTTGTCATTTGCGGTGGTTACCAAGACAATCTCATCAACATCACTCTGTTTTGCTGCCTCAATCAGAGGTAGAAAATGTGAATAAAAGAACCAGTCTTCGGTACAAACGAACAAGATTTTCTTTGTATTATTATTCATATTTTCTGTTAGCACTTAAGGTAAGTGTTCGTTATCGATATCGATATCTGTATAAAGGGAATATGAGAAAAAGCAAATCACAAAGAAAACAAGCCAGCACTCTGACAAGCCTAAAACTTTGGCTTATAAGCTGCGTGACTTTTTCGGCAATTATTGCTGGTTATGTGCCTCTACTACTCACGCATTTTCTCATTATCTTTACAGTCCTGGTGCTTGCTTATTTTTACTCTCATGATCCGGTAAACGCTAAAGATTACGCTCTTCATCATTTAAAAAAACTGTTAGGCACGCCTTTTTTTCGCGTTATACTTGCTTTTTGTCTCTACATTTTTTTAAGCTGTTTTTGGGCTGCAAAATTTTCGGCGGCCATCAGTAAGGCGGCTTTACTCGTCTTGATAATAATGGCTATTTATAGCGGCTTGGCTCTGGCCAAAAGCATCTCCCAATCACAATTGCGGTTGCTTTCAAAAGGTATTTTGATTGGCCTTTTGCTTGGCCTTGTGTTTCCGTGTCTTGAACTGGCCAGCAATTTCACTTTCCTTAATTTCCTTGCAGATCATTTCCCAGGTTCCGTTAAAGTGGGAACAAATGGACAGGTGCCGCGCTACTATCTCAACAGAAATGTCGCTGTTCTGGCGATTTTTTTCTGGCCTGCCTTGCTGGCGATTTTTTTCTGGAAAGGAAAGAACAATTGGCGTCCCCTTCTTACTGTTTTGCTTGTTATGATGACCCTTCTTGCTATTTATCTGTCTGATAGTGAAACAGCAAAGCTTAGCTTCATTATTGGATCATTAGCCTTTCTGATAGCTTTTTATTTTCCTGATATTATTTATAGGCTTGTGCAAAGTTTGTGGTTGATCGCTGTCATGGGCGTTGTTCCCCTGATTATGCTTTTATATTGGGCTGGGCTGCAAAATGTTGAACAGCTGCCATATAGTGCGCGTGACCGTATCTATATCTGGCATTATACAGCAGAAAAAATACCCCAAAATCTGTTATTGGGTATTGGTATTAGGTCTGATCGCTTTTTAAAAAAGAAGAGCCCGCCTCCTTTACGCCCCAAAAGCAAGCCAAAATTGCAGGATCATAAGGGCTGGCACAGCCATAATATGTTTTTACAGGTCTGGTATGAGCTTGGCGCTATTGGCGCTTTATTCTTTCTGATCATTGGTCTGTTATTGCTGCAAAAGATCAAGGATATCCAGCGCGAGATCCGCCCCTTTGCCTATGCCGCCTTTGCAGGATGCTCAACCACGGCTGCCTTTGGCTATGGTATGTGGCAAAGCTGGTTGTTATCAGCCTATGCCTGGTGTATAATTTTTCTGATTATTGTCATCACAATACAGGGCACTTTTACGGCTCCTGTCACGGCAAAATTCAAAAATTGAGGTGAGGTTATCCCCTCTTTCTGAGACTTTTAAACAGGTTGCATAACCGTTTGCAGATAGAAAATAATAGAGATAGGTCAGTCACTTAAGTGCAAATAAACGTGCTTCTTGATCAATAGCACGGCTCCTAATCTTTATAGCATAATTGTTCATTATTTAATTTTGAGACTTGTTCATATATATCCTTATGATAGAATCTATAAAGCTTTACCACTTGTTGTGCAAAAGAGCTAATATTTCATCAAATGCTTTCGATATGTGACAAAACAGGTGGGAAAGTCTCAGTGCATTTTCAATGTTATTGATACCTATGAACCCATGTATCATGACACTTTATTAAAGAAAGAATCTGATGTTTGCCCTGCATATTTTAACATTAGATCATTTTTTGAAATTCAGCATTTTCTTCTTTGGTTCTGCAATACTCTCCCTGGGTTTAACATATCATCTCATTCACTGGTTCAAAAAATCTCATATTTTCGCTGATGTGAATGCACGCAGTATGCATAAATTACCCGTTCCCATTGGCGGAGGATGGGCAATCTTTCCGTTAGGGCTTGTTGCATGGCTCATTTTTTATTGGCCTATCAATGATAGCCCAACCTGGGGCGTCTTCTTTTGTACCTTGTTGCTGGCACTTATGTCATGGATGGATGACAAGGAAACTTTAGCGCCGCTCTTTAGGTTATTTGTTCATGCCATTGCTGTTGCGATTGTCCTGCTCTTATTGCCTGATACCAGTACCGTTTTTTCAGATCACTGGCCTCTTTGGGCAGACCGGGTTTTAACAGGTCTGTGTTGGGTATGGTTTATTAACCTGTTCAACTTTATGGACGGAATTGATGGTCTTGCCGGGATAGAAATTGTTTTTATCTGCACTGGTTTTGTTATTATTGGGGTAATCGTCAACTTTGAAATGCCTGCCCTCTATGTCATGACTGTAATCGCAGGGGCGACAATAGGTTTCCTATGGTGGAACTGGTATCCCGCTAAAATTATTCTTGGTGATGTTGGTGCGATATCCATCGGCTTCTTGTTGGGATGGCTTTTGATCAAACTGGCTATGAATGGCTATCTCATCCCTGCTTTACTCCTGCCATCCTATTTTATTGCGGATGCCTCAATCACTATGCTCAAACGGATATTAAACAAAGAAGCCTTTTGGATACCCCATAAAAAGCACTATTATCAACGGGCAACGATGGGGCTTAATAATAATCATGCAGCCCCACTAGAAAAGATTATTTCTGCAAATTTTGGTTTATTAGCTCTTGCAATTATCTCGCTTTATTACCCTTTGATTGCGGCGTTCTGCGGGCTGTTAATCTTGATTTTTATCATTAATATTCTTGAACGATTTGCGGTGAAATAAACCATGCGCATATTATTGACTGGCGCTAATGGCCAGGTTGGTCAACAATTATTGCCTGTATTGAAAAGGCAGGGATATTTTGTCAGGACAATAACCCGGCAAAAAAGCACAAACCTTACAAGCGCTGATGAGCAGGTTATAGAAGATCTCAGCCCACAATCTGATTTTTTATCTTTGCTTGCTAATATTGATCTTCTTATTCATCTTGCGGATGGTTTCAATGCCTTTGAACACCTGCCCATTTTGGCTCATGATCATGTGTCTTCCAACAGGCTGGAAACAACAAGAGCACTAACGAAAGCCGCTGCTGAAACAGGTGTCGATCTTATCTATCTGAGCACAATAAAAACAATGTGCGGCGCTTACACTGATCATGTGTTGAATGAACAGTCTCCTGCCAGTCCGCAAAGTCTCTATGGCCAGTTAAAATTAAAGGCAGAGCAGGCAATTATGGCAGCTTCGCTAAAGCACAAGACCAGAGCTATTATTCTACGCTTTCCTGTGGTCTTTGGTGTGGGTAAAGGCAGCATGGAAAGTCTTTGTAAGGTTCTGGATCGTCCAGCATGTTTTCCTTTCAATGGATTAGAGAGTAAACGCAGTCTGATATCAGCAACGAGTCTGATTGAAGTGATTATAACAATTATCAAGCAGCCAACAGCCAATAGTGGCACCTATCTTGTTCATGATGGTGCCCTCTCTATTGCCAACATCGCACAGATCATTCGCCAAGGGGTGAACCGTGAGCAACATTTGTTTGCCCTCCCTGCTCCCTTATGGCGAATGGCTGAAAAAATGCCGTTTATTGGCGAAAAAGTACAAAGATTTACCTGTTCTCTAGAGCTTGATGATCATTATTTTCGCAAGACATTCAACTGGCAGCCTCAACAGGATCTGTCCAAAACCCTATTGCAATGGGCGCAAGACAGTCAGTCAAAATAATTGATATTATCATTGAGATTAATCACCGCTGAGCGGCTATGAAGGCTTTGCCAAAAATTGGATTATACCAGTTTACACCAGACTTTGACTGGTGCAAACTGCAAAGCACAAGTGTGCGCCGCCAATATTTTGGCGAAAGCCCCATGATTTTATATAATAAAACGTGGCGATTGAACGCAATAAAGGTCAACCTTTATTGAAAGTAGTCTTAGCCCTTCAAATATACATCTTTGTACCACTGGTAGGTGCTCTTCAGACCTTCTTCAATACTGATTTTGGGAGACCAGCCCATAGCCTTCAGTTTATCAATTGACATCAGCTTACGGGGTGTACCATCAGGCTTTGTACTGTCCTTGGTGATTTCACCTTTAAAACCAACCACTTTTGCAACCAGTTGGGTCAAGTCATAGATACTTAAATCTTCGCCTGATCCAACATTAACATGCTGGTCACCAGAATAATTGATCATCATATGAACCAGGGCATCTGCGGCATCATCAACATGCAGAAATTCCCGCTTGGGAGACCCGGTACCCCAAATCATAAAGTTTGTATCGTCATTTTCCTTGGCATCATGTGCTTTTCGCATCAAGGCTGGAATGACATGACTGGTTTCAAGGTTGAAATTGTCACCTGTGCCATACAGATTGGTTGGCATAGCTGAAATAAAGTCACAGCCATATTGCTTGCGATAAGCCTGACACAACTTGATTCCAGCAATTTTGGCAATTGCATACCATTCATTGGTTGGTTCCAGCGCACCGGTTAACAGGACGTCTTCTGTCATGGGTTGCGGTGCCATTTTGGGATAAATACAAGACGATCCCAAAAACAGTAATTTTTCAACACCAACCTTATAGGCAGTATGAATAATATTACTTTCTATCATCAAGTTTTGATAGATAAATTCAGCAGGATAAGTGTCATTGGCATAAATACCGCCAACCTTGGCCGCAGGCACAAAGACAGCATCAGGCTTAACCTCAGCCATCCAGCGTTCAACCTGATCCTGACGGGTGAGCTCAACTTCCTGACGCGTTACCGTCAGGAATTCACAGCCTTCACGTTCCAGTCTTCTTGTCAGTGCAGAACCAACCATACCGCGATGACCAGCAATCCAGACCTTTTTCCCCTTGAGGCTATAGGGCGTTTTATTGGCATTATCAGACATAATTAGTCATCCCGGTCTTTGCGGTCTCTTTCTACCACTACGATTTTCATATCATATTCGACCATTTCACGAACCAGTTCAGCAAAAGGGGTGGAATGTACCCAACCAAGGACTTCTTTGGCCTTTGTTGGATCCCCCAGCAAGTTTTCAACTTCTGTTGGTCTAAAATATTTTGGATCAATCTTGACCAAAACCTCTTTGGTATCAGCATCCATACCAACTTCATCAAGGCCTTTGCCTTCCCAGACAATCTTGCGGCCTGTATGTCCAAAGGCGAGCTCAACAAATTCACGCACAGAATGGGTTTCCCCTGTTGCCAGACAAAAATCATCTGGTGTGTCTTGTTGCAACATCCGCCACATGCCCTCAACATAATCACGGGCATGTCCCCAGTCACGGGTTGCATCAATATTACCCAAGTAAAGCTGTTTTTGCAGACCAAGCTTGATTGCAGATACCGCACGGGTAATCTTGCGGGTTACAAAGGTTTCGCCGCGCAATGGGCCTTCATGATTAAACAAGATACCATTACAGGCATACATGCCATAAGCTTCGCGGTAATTGACAGTAATCCAGTAGGAGTAAAGCTTTGCCGCTGCATAAGGGCTACGCGGATAAAAAGGGGTGGTCTCCTTTTGCGGGACTTCCTGTACCTTGCCAAACAGTTCAGAGGTTGAAGCCTGATAAAAACGGACAGTTTTTGTCATATCCAGAATACGGATTGCCTCAAGAAGCCGTAAAGTGCCAAGTGCATCAGAGTTTGCTGTATATTCAGGGGTTTCAAAACTGACAGCCACATGACTTTGCGCAGCCAGGTTATAAATTTCTGTTGGTTTGATCTCTTGAATAAGACGAATAATATTGGTTGAATCTGTCAGGTCACCATGATGGATAAAAAACTTGGTCTCATGTTCATGGGGATCAACATATAAATGGTCAATACGGGATGTATTAAAGGAGGAAGAGCGTCTTTTGACGCCGTGGACAATATAACCTTTTTCCAATAAAAGCTCCGCAAGATGCGCACCATCTTGGCCTGTGATCCCTGTGATCAAGGCAATCTTATCTGACATTACTCTTCCTCATCTTTTCAATAATAATATATATATTTAGCTGGATTCTTTTATTTCCACATTGTGTGTATCAAAGAATTTTTTTGATTTGTGTGATGCTTACCTCATGGTGTCAAGTTTTAATCAAAGCTAGCCTTAAGCTTACAAACAGCCAACAACATAACTAATCGCATAACAATATATAAATATAATTGGCAAACCAAACCATGAAATGGCTGGTGTTAGCAGTGAAAATGTTAAAGCAAATATAAGAAAAAATCCAAGCACAAGAAACAACGAGAAGAAATGCTTCTTTTCACGATGAATCTTTATAAAACGCGGTAGAAAAAACAGTCCAGCCAGCGGGATGAATCCCCCTCCGCCCCATAAGCCTCGAACAAAAAGGGGTAAGGATGTTGCGATATGATTAAGAAAAGAAGGAAAAATATGGATGTTGGCCAAGGTAGAAAACCACAAGGAAACATTTTTTTGACCTAATACCATAGCTTTCAATATAGTGTTTCCCTGAGAGACATAGGTATCAGGCAAGTACATACCGAGCTTATATTTTAGTTCAGTTGAAAGAAAAAAATCTCCGATAAAGCCTGCATGTGAAGGCATATAATGAATCGTTGCCAACAGGCTTTCACGCCATGACATCTGGTTATAGGCAATGCGTTCTGATAGAGCTGTTGCCGCCGCTGCCGGGTTAAGCCAAAAATCTCCAAATATTTGATAGTTTCTCAGACTCCATGATCCTGCAACAAGTCCCACCCCTAAAGAAAGGGCTATCATGGCAAGGAGCGTCTCCTGAAATTGCCATACCTTTTCTGTCAGCAAAAATAAGGGAATTAATGGCACTATGATTGCGATTGCAAAAATAAAATGACTTTCAAAAAGGGCTGCCAAACCGAGAAAAATACCTGCTCCAAGGGCAAACAGGATATTTTTTTTAAGATGCATCAGATATAAAAATATAAGCGCGCTATAAATTGTGAAATATTGAATAACCCAAGGGGTTGTAATTTTTCCAAATTTTGAAAAATACCCGCCAGCCATAAGAAGAATCATGGTCAGGAAGGCCGTATGCCATGAGCCAGACAGCAGAAATGCTAAATAAAACCCTGCCATCAAGCCTAAAATAGTGAAAATATATTGAATAATAAAAAACCTGTTCAATATCTCTAAATCTGCACAATTGAACCCATCAGTCACAAAGCAAGACAGAGCCTGCCGAAACGTCCCATCAAGTGTTGCGTATCCAGCAACAAGAAAAGGAAGGACTGGAGACAAGTCTCTGGTTGGTGCTGGGTCAGCACCCTTATTGATGTTTCTTTTTTTGCTAAATACGCCTGTTTCAACCAGATTATGCGCTGAATAGAACAGGACTTTTGTATAAGTATGGTTGGTTTTTATGATCTGTGGTGGCTTGATAAGCCAATATAGTAAAATATAACTACTTGCGACCAGAAAAGGAATTATGAATATAGTCCACTTTTTTTTCACAAAACCCTCACAATCATGATTGCTACACTCATATTTTAATGCATTTTCAAGAGCACTGGAAGAAAGATAATTTTGGTCAAAAACCAAAGCTTCCGTTTAAAATAAGAAGAATTGGAAGGCAGGGCAAGTCTTAGAGTCTGACCGAATATTCAGATAGACGTTTGATTGCGCTAAAAATCGTTCAATATCAAGGTTTTACGCGTAGATCAAGGTTGCCCCTTTTTCAAGCGTAAAATCGCCGAAAACAAGGGCTGTCAAACACTGCCTGAATATCCGGTCAGACTCTTAGCGAATACTATCAGGATAATGCCTGTTCTTCTATAAAAAACTCTTCTAATGCTGCGCGCACCTTGGCACTGTCAGGCTGGGAACAAACCCTTTTACGCCACAGGGGCAATTTTTCAGGATTGCTGCAAACTACATCCAGATACCAGCCCAGATGCTTGCGCGCATTGCGGCCACCAACATGGTCGCCATAATAATCAAGCATAGCGCTATGATGATCCAGCACAATTTGGCGAATTGTTGCCAATGAAGGCTTCGGAGACACTGGCTGACCGTTTAAAAATTGCGCCGCCTGCCCCAAGAACCAGGGGCGTCCTTGCGCGCCGCGACCAATCATAACGCCATCAGCTCCAGAGCGCAAAGCCGCCTCGCGCACATCTTCCAGGCTCACAATATCACCATTGACAATAACAGGGACAGAGACCGCCTGTTTGACTTTACGGACAAAATCCCAGTCAGCATGATCATTATAAAACTGGTTTCGGGTGCGGCCATGGACGGTTATCATTTTGATGCCTGCATCTTGCGCGGCCTTGGCCAGCGCAGGGGCGTTCAGGTCATCAAAATCCCAGCCCATACGCATTTTAAGCGTAACGGGTACATCAGAAGCAGCCACCACAGAATGGATAATTTCCAAGGCCAGCTTTGGCTCACGCATCAGCGCAGAACCAGACTGGCCGCCCGTTACCTTACGCGAGGGGCAGCCCATATTAAGATCAATGATATCAGCGCCATCTTGCACGGCCACTTTTGCAGCCTCGCCCATCCAATAGGCATCACGGCCAATCAACTGAACCACAAAGGGAAACAGTCCCTGCCCCTGTGCCTTACGGCAGGTCATTTCATCATTTTGCTTAACCAGTTCTTCAGAGCCAACCATTTCGGAAATAACCAGCCCTGCCCCCATATCGCGGGCAAGACGGCGAAAGGGTAAGTCTGTAATACCTGTCATTGGGGCAAGAAAGACGCGGTTGCTTATCTCCACATCACCAACCCGCAACACTGGCTGGCTGGCAAACTGTCCGCTACCTTCAGATAATATCTGTTTTTTCTCAACAGCCTGCATTGCACCTACCCTACCAATCTCCATCATAATCGACTCTATGACTGGTGAGTGACAATCACACTAATATCACTGTATGGCACCAATTATGAAAAAAGCCAACAACTGTACAGACAGGATATATCCTGTCTCTACTAAGCTAGATATCAATAGCAAAGGGAGATATTTTCATCAATCAATTAATAACTGCCTCTTGGCTGGCTTACCGTTCTGTCTGGAGCAATATTTCTTGAACCATTGCCACCACAGGCAGAGAGACCAACAGCAATAAGAGAGAAACTAATCAGGGTTAACAGGGTCTTTTTCATTTTTTACGCTCACTTTCATGGTTTTATACTTGTTTCAGAAGTTCAAGCAGAGCATAAAAACAAGACAGTTTGAAATCACCGCTCCTGTTTTTTCATCACTGTTTCGTGAGTGTAACAAAAATCTCATAAAAAGGATCACTGTTTTGAAGATATGCGTTTTGATTGTTGCCGCTGGCAAAGGTTTGCGGGCGGGCGGCGGAGAAATTCCGAAACAGTACCAAACCATTGGCGGCTCAAATGTCCAGTTTACACATGGCGGCTTTTCACTTGCAAACTGTGCTGGCACAAGTCTGCCTGTTGGCGCAAAAACTGTATTGACCCACACCATTGAAGCATTTCTTTCTATTCCTCCTGTATCCATGCCCTCAATTGACCAGATCATTGTGGCGATCAATCCAGATCATGAACAGCATTACAACCAGTCTGTGTATGAGTTTATTGAAACCGGAAAAATTCTGCAATGGGTCGCTGGCGGCAGCACCCGTCAGGAAACCGTTGCCAATGGCCTTAAAGAACTGGCAAAAACAGAAGCAACCCATGTTCTGATCCATGATGCAGCCCGCCCCTTTGTCAGCAAAGCCCTGATAAGACGTATCATTAAGGCACTGTATAAAAATAAGGTAGTTTTGCCTGCCATGCCTGTTACAGATACCCTTAAATATGTAGAAAATAATCTGGTCAGCCATACGGTTGACCGAACGCCGCTTTGGGCTGCACAAACCCCGCAAGCCTTTGACTTGTCTTTGATAGCAGATTTGCACCAAAAAGCCGCCGATGAGGGGCGAACCGATTTTACAGATGACATTGCGCTGGCAGAATGGCAAAACCACCCTGTCTATATTGTTGAGGGCGAAAGCAGTAACAGCAAGATCACCACAGCCGAAGACTTGATGTTGGCTGACATAATTATGAAAATGAGGGAAGCAGAATAATGAGACAATGCGTTGGTATGGGCTATGATGTCCACGGTTTTACCCTTGGTGACCATGTTACTTTATGCGGCATTGAAATCCCGTTCCATAAAAGCCTGCACGGCCATAGCGATGCCGATGTCGCTATGCACGCGCTTACAGATGCGATTTATGGTGCTATTGGCGCAGGTGACATTGGCCTGCACTTTCCTCCTTCTGAGCCACAGTGGAAAGGCATGGACAGTGCCTTTTTTCTGGCTGATGCACTCAAACAAACCAGGGCGCTGGGCGGCGTGTTGCAAAATGTTGATGTCACTATTATTTGTGAAGAACCCAAGGTAACGCCCCACCGCAAAGCTATGGAAGAAAAGCTGGCCGCAATTCTTGAGCTTGAAAGCCGCTGGGTCAATGTCAAGGCCACAACAACCGAAGGTCTAAGCTTTACAGGCCGCAAAGAAGGCATTGCCGCGCAAGCCGTTGCCAGTGTGGTTTTTGAAGTATAAGAACACATGAAACAAGCC
>JAUTBZ010141784.1:0-28001 GCA_032361785.1 Lepetodrilus galriftensis | reverse complement strand
GGTAGTACGCCATGCTGATCAGCTTAGTTTTTCTGGTGTCGAAAACGAAATACGAAGACTTGCCGGTTTAGCCAAAAACAACCGGCTCGCCCTTAGCGATCTACAAGGCGGTACATTCACTGTTTCCAACGGAGGTATTTATGGTTCGATGCTTTCAACTCCGATCTTAAACCCTCCTCAGGTCGGCATTCTCGGAATGCATAATATCATACAAAAACCGGTTGTGGTTGATGGTGAGATCGTAATTCGCCCTATGATGTATCTTGCACTTTCATACGATCATCGAATCATCGATGGGAAAGAAGCCGTTTCTTTCCTCGTTCGTGTAAAGCAATGCCTTGAAGATCCAGAAAGAATTCTTCTCGAAGTTTAAACTACTTCCATCCCAAAAGTTCTGTGTTCTTGAGATCCAACTACTGCGATCTATTTATTTTGGACCGAGTCCTCGCTAAAATCGTAGTTGGTTCCTTTCTTTTTAGATTTCCGACTTTTCTTTTTAGCAGGTCGACGCTCTTCCAGTTTACGGGAAATCTCTGCACGGGCAGAGGAAATCGACGCAGATTGATAGCTCTTATAATTCTTTAGGATTGAATCATATACACGTAAAGCTTCTTCATAACGGCCTAAGTTTTGTAAGGACTGTGCCTTAAGTTGAAGTGCCCGCGCCCTTTCGTTTCTGGTCCCGGATTTCAAACTCACAAATTCGTCTGCGGCTTGTATGGTTCCTGCATAATCGCGTTTTTTATATTTTTTATTCACACTATCGATATTTTTAGCGACCATATTTTTGCTCTCTTTTTCCAATACGATCTCGTTTTGCGGAGCATTTGGTTTATCTTTTTGATCAGTCAAAGAGCCTGACAAGAGGTCGTCCACCTTATTTTTTCGATATGAACCTTTGGGTTTTGCGCCTCTATTGTATTGAGGCGCTGCTTTGGGTTTTGCGGATCGCGATGATTTCTTTTTGCTGGTCTTTTTGACGATCTTTTTACCTCCAGCAGCACCACGATCTCTGGCTTGAACGGCTGTCGCTCTTTTCATTTCTTTGCTATCGGCTTTTTGGATCGGAGTCGCTGCCGTCTTTTTCGCCGCCATATTTTGTTTGTTTGCACTGCCAGCCACGATGGGATTTTCTTTCACACTAATTTTATCCCCCCCTTCCGTTTTTGAAGTTTCTTCCACTTCCAGCATCGGTGCGTTTGCGGAAAAGCTTTCCGTAGAAGTTTCGTTAAGATCCACAAAACGGACCACAAATGCCCCCACAATAAGAACCGTGGCGACAAGTGCGACCTGGCCGATTTGTCCCGATGCTTTAATTCGTCCCCAAAGACCTGGAGACTTGACTTTAGGTATAGGTTGGCGCTTTTCGGCTCTTTCTACGAGCGCTGATTTCGCAGCGTCCATGATATGAGAGTGAATTGAGGCTGGTGCTGGTTCTACTTCCCAAAGTTCTCTTACACCGCCAATAAGAAGTTGAAGTTCTTCGTTTTCATGTTGTAATTCTGTAGATTCAGCAATCTCCCCAAGTAACTTTTTTGTTTCTTGTTCTGTCGCTTCACCGTACATGAGGTCGATGAGTCGTTCTGTATTGCGTTCACTAGACATAATTTCTACTCGATAAACTCCAAATTAGGCGTATCGTACCCTTCATTATCTTAAACGTAACGAAAGACGAAGAGATCTTAAAAAAAGTAAATTCTTTTTTCATACCGATTTTACCTCCTCATAATCGTGATCATCAAAACTATGACCTTTATATAGAGCCATTGCGGTCCTTAACGATTCAATCGCGTACCTCATCCGGCTTTTTACTGTAGGAAGAGGACAATCTAAAACTTCCGCAATTTCTCTGAATTTTAACCCAGAAACCTCTCTCATTACAAATACTTCTCTTTGATCTTCAGGGAGCGTTTCCAAAGCTTTCTTTAAACGTTTTAGGAAAAGCCCTCTTTCTACGTCTCCTGAAGAGGCCCGGGCTTTATCATCGACCACGCGATCTTGAAAAGTCATCCCTCCCTCATCCCCTTTGGGCGAGGTATTAAGGGACATTTCGTGTTTGTTTTTAGTTTTACGTGCCCGATCAATACAAAGGTTTCGAGCAATGGTATAAGCCCAAGTCGTGAATTTAGCCTTCTCCTGGTAACTCGCCGCGCTCCGGATAATGCGCATGAATGCTTCCTGTAAGAGCTCCTCGGCGAGTTCTCGGCGTTTTACACTCCTCAAAATAAAGTTAAAAAGAGGCCCTTCGTGGCGTTTCACCAATTCTTCAAAAGCCGCTACTTCGCCGTTTTGGTAGGCGAGCATAAGCTCTTCGTCTGAACGTTTCGCCCCAATTACGTCCGTCATCAAAAGCAAAGATTTTAGAAGCGAGAAGATCAATGAGAGTCCAGACTTGGTCCGTATTTATCTACTTATAGTCGCCCTCACTTTATTCCAAATCGGGTAAAAGTAAAGCTCGGCCCCAAAACACGAAAATAGAAGTGCAGGATCAACTTGTAGATCTCTTTCGAAATCGATAGAACGCCCTTAAATATAATGGAGCTCCGCATGTTTCCCAAACGTTTTTCATCTAATAAATGGTTTCAAGCTCTCGCTTGGATCGTGGTTATTCTTTCTATCTCGATTTTTACGCTAGGTTACATCGTTTCTCATGAAACGACTGTGGTTGCACAAGATGAAGTTTCACAAACTGATCGAAATGCAGCAGCGATTGCCTCCGTCAGAAAAGAGATCCAACGACTTGAGGCTTCTCAAGAATTAGGCGTTAAAGACTTAGGTGTTAAAGAATTAAAAGTTCGTTTGGATCGATTGGAAGCGAAAGTATTTCCTCCAGAAAAGAAAAAAGCGGACACGAAAAAAATCGTCATTAAAAAAGTGGGAAGCGAAAAGTCAACGATACTCGATCGTCTTATTTCCGTTTTTGGATTGTTTTTATTAGTCGGAATCGCAATCGCGATGTCTAATAATCGACGTAAAATCAATTGGAAACTTGTGGGTGTGGGAATAACCCTTCAAATTATTTTTGGCTTTGTGATTCTCGGACCTGGACGTCCGGCTTTTGATTGGTTGTCACAAGGGGTGACTGCCTTACTGGGATTTACGAACGCAGGTTCAGGATTCCTTTTCAATAGTTTTGTGACGGGTAAAACGGAAATAGGAATGATTAACTTCACCTTTGCCGTACTTCCCACCATCATCTTTTTTAGTTCTTTTATGACTGTGCTTTACCACCTTGGAATCATGCAATGGGTGGTGAAAGGTTTTGCTCTTGTGATGCAAAAAGGAATGAAAATTTCCGGTGCTGAAAGCCTATCTGCAGCTGCCAATATTTTCGTGGGGCAAACGGAAGCACCACTCGTGATTAAACCTTATGTGGACAAAATGACCATGTCGGAATTGATGACAGTGATGACCGGAGGTTTCGCGACGGTCGCTGGCGGTGTGTTCGCCATCTACGTAGGAATGCTAGAACCCATGTTCCCTGAAGTAGCAGGTCATCTTTTGACCGCATCGGTGATGAGTGCGCCCGCTGCTTTGGTTATCGGAAAAATTATTGTTCCAGAGACAGAAGTGCCAGAGACGATGGGAAACATCGACATGAGTGGCGAAAAAGAAGATATCAATGTTCTTGACGCCGCAAGTCGTGGAGCTGCTGAGGGTCTTAAGCTTGCGCTGAATGTGGCAGCGATGCTGCTCGCTTTCTTGGCGTTGTTGGCTTTGGTCGATGCCGGAATCGGTGCCCTTCAATTTTGGGCTGATACCCCTCTTAAACTTCAAGAGATTCTTGGAAAACCATTCGGTTTACTCGCTTGGACCATGGGCGTGCCTTGGGAGGATTCGGATAAAATCGGAGAGCTCTTCGCAGTCAAAATGGTGGTCAATGAACTTGTCGCTTATTCTGAATTGCAAAAAATGTTGCAAGACGGCGTACAACTCGCGGACCGTTCAATTATCATTGCGACTTATGCGCTTTGTGGCTTCGCCAACTTCGGTTCTATTGGAATCCAGTTAGGCGGGATTGGCGGGATTGCTCCAGACCGAAAAGCGGATCTTGCAAAACTTGCTTTGCGTGCAATGATCGGAGGTACTATTGCTGCCTTCATGACCGGAACGATTGCTGGGATTTTGATCTAAGTTCTTTTCCTAGACCCGTCATCTTTACGAAATTCAGAGCATAAAATGCCTACAAAAATCGCTATCTTAGGCTCCGGTAATATTGGTACCGATCTTCTCATGAAAATCGAGAAAAGTGCGTCACTTGAGAATGCTCTACTTGTGGGTATTGATCCTGATTCGGAAGGTCTCCAACGCGCGGCCCAAATGGGTATCGATACTACTTTTGAGGGAATAGAGGGTCTTTTTTCCCATCCCGAATTTGAAAATATTAAACTCGTTTTTGATGCGACCTCAGCTAAAGCCCATTTGCTTCATGGACCCTTGTTAGCGAAACGTCGAAAGCCCGTGGTAGATCTCACCCCAGCCGCGATCGGTCCCTACGTGGTTCCCGTCGCGAATTTATCAGAACATACAAGCGCGATGAATGTAAACATGGTTACTTGTGGCGGACAGGCAACGATTCCGATTATCCATGCGATTAATGGGGCGGTAGATGGTGATGTGCATTACGGAGAAATAGTGGCGTCGATTTCAAGCCGGTCTGCAGGGCCTGGAACGCGAGCAAATATTGATGAGTTTACACGCACAACGGCGAAGGCCATTGAAGTGGTGGGTGGCGCAAAACGGGGGAAGGCGATTATCGTTCTCAACCCTTCCGAACCTCCCTTGATAATGCGAGATACGGTCTATGCTCTTGTCGATGCAAAAAAAGAGAACACGCAAAAACTCGCGGCCGCGGTAATTGAGATGGTAGAGAAAGTCGCAACCTACGTGCCCGGTTATCGCTTAACTCAGGATCCCGTGTTTGATTATTATCTAGACCAACCTCTTTTTATGCCAGGTTATGGATCTTTCTTTGGGGTAAAACTTACGGTTCTTTTAGAAGTAGAAGGCGCTGGAGATTTTCTTCCCAAGTATGCCGGGAATCTCGATATCATGACCGCAGCAGCTGTGGAAATGGGCGAAAGAATGATCGAAAGTAGAGCTCAGACGAAGTAGTTTTCGAGGTAATACTTTATCGCTTTGGGATACAAAAAGTGTTCTGCTTCATGAATTTTTTCTTCGAGCTCTTCAAGATTTAGTCCCTCTGTGTTTACCCTCTCTTGTCCGATGATGGGACCCTCATCCATCTCTGGGGTCACAATATGAACGGTACAACCCGTCGCTTTGACCCTCGCTTTGAAGGCCTTTTCTATCGAACCTAACCCCGGGAAATCTGGTAATAGAGAAGGATGTATATTTAGGGTGTGAGGAAAAGCATCCAAGAAAGTGGCACTTAAAATTCTCATCCAACCTGCGAGTATCACGAGATCGATGTGGCAATCTTTGAGTTCTTGTAGGATCTCTTCATCGAATTGAAGACGATTTTTGAACTTTCGATGATCTACAAAAAAAGTAGGAATTTGAAATCGTTCTGCTCTTAACCTAACTCCGGCTTCCTTTTTATTGTAAACAAGTTTAGCAATGTTGAGATCGATTTCACCCTCGTTCACTGCGGTGACGATGGCTTCAAAATTGGTTCCATTTCCAGACGCCAGAATTGCAGTACGTATCTTGTTTTTTTGCATTACTTAGTTCCTAAAAAATATCCCATAAGAGATTGATCTCTCCTTGGGCCGCATCTCCGACTTGAAATTCCAATATCCATGAGGGGACGAAGCGGTATTCGAAATTAACTTCATGTTGACTCTCGCCTTCTTCGGCGCCAAACCGGTATCGGTAGAGTACAAAAAGTTTCCGACTCAGATACTTTCCGACTTCAAGTTTTCCTTCAGTCTCGCCTGTTTCTACTCGGACTACGTCAACCTTTGCGATATCGGGAAGTACTTTATTGGCGCTCCCGACGATCATTGAAGCAATTCCGGTAAGCCCGGTCGACGCGGCGCCCAAGGCGAGTCCCGCTTCTGCTTGGCCTACTCCGGCTGAGCCTGGGGGTTGGTCGGTGATGAGCACATAGATCACATCCGGTTCTGACATCAAAGGGTCCGAACTAAATTGAGTTTTGAAATCAGAAACAGATCCATTGATTCGTACAATCGCGCGGGGTTCGCCGGTTGAGGCCTGGCCAACCACGTTGGTGATATTTTTTCCGAGCTTATAATGGGCTTCGAGTTGCAATAGAGGATCGGGTGGATCCAAACCACGGAAGCTTACCAGTCCAGGTTTCACAGAGAAAATCTTGCCGAAGGTTTCCACTTTACCTTTGAGTGTACGAATATCCCCATGAATAAGAGGTCCAATATTAGCAAGCTCAAGATCCAGGTCTCCATCGAAATGTACATTCCCCACAGGATGAACGACCTCACCATCATTGATGATGACTTTCATTCTAGCGTAGATGCTATCGGCGACTTTTCTTTTTGTTTTAAACAGATCTTTTAGTTCGTCTTCTTCATTTTCTATGATGAGAATATCTTCGTCGAGATCGGTAGGGAGTGCTCCTGCGGTCTGGTCTTCGGGAAGGGCAATAGTAAGGTTGGAGATTTTCAAGGTCGAGGTCGAAGAGGTCTTTGAAATATTACCCGCTAATTCTACATCTGTGCTTATGAAGGCGGGGACCGAGGAGAATCCGGCGATGCTAAAACGCTTCGCCTTAAATTTACCACCCACCGTTTTGGGTGACCAGTTTTTAAAAGTGGCGAAGCCTTTGCCTTCTAAGTATCCTGATCCGTCCCGGAGATGAAACTTATTAAAACGAACTTTTTCTTTTTCAAACTCCATTCCCAATTGTAGGTTTTCGAATCGTCGTCCATATTTCAGTAATGTAAACGCGGAATCCGTAATGTTGAACATCCCGTCCAACAGAGGCTTTTGAGTTGTTCCGCTTAAATCAATACTGGCATCGAGACTTCCCGAAAGTTGCCCGATATATTTTTCGTAAAGCGCTCGAGGTAGGAGACCCGCAAGAGGGAGTTTAGCAGCGTGAAATCCTCCTTCTATTTTCCCTTTTTCGATCCATTTTCCGTCGGCAAGAGCTTGGGTCATATTTTGAACGAAAGGTATACTTACGTTAAGATCTACATTTTCATTTGACCGTTTGAGGTCAAGTTGCACGTTCAGATGATGTTGATTTAGCGCGATTTGAACTTTAGTATCGGCTTCAACTCCATCACCCAAAATGAGCTTGGAGACGGAAATGGTCGATTGTAATCGGAGCTCGCGAAAACTCCCCGAGGCGCGAAGTTTCCCACCCAAAATACCGGCCAAGGAGGCGAATTGGTAATCAAAGGCGCTCAGTTTTGAGAGCTTAAAGGGAGTAAGATCTACGGAAATCGACAGTGGGATTTCGTCGAGTTTTGCTTTTTTGTCCGTCAATGAGAGAGGATTTGGGACTTCTGCTGATCCTGTTAGAATCTGGGATCCATCCCAAGCCAAACGTGTTCCGATGAGCTTCATATAGCGTTCATCTAAATGAAAGGCGGTGTAGAAATTGATATCGCGGAAGCGATCCCATCCGAAGTCAACTAAGGTAATCTTCGCGCCAATATCGGGTGCGGACAGGGAACCGGCGAAGTCGATAGCAAGGTCTAAACCTCCTTCGGCTTTTGCGTCTACTAAAGGCCCGATTTGAAGTTTGTTGATTTCAAGCCCATAGGTTCGAACACTTGCGTCGAAATCCAGGAGGTCCAATTTTGGTGAAATTCCATCTTCGATAAGTTCTCGGATTATCTTAGAAAGATTTTCTCTTGAAGAGAGGTTGAAATCCAGTTTCCCTATTTCAGATTCTAAAGTCGCTTTCGTTTGGAAACGTTTATCCATTGGATTTCCAAGTTGGGTATCAATATTGCCGCTAAAAGGTCCTAGATGGAGCGGTACTCCTTTCAATCCCCCGTCTACGAGAAGTTTTTCTAAGGTCCAATTCATATCTAAGGTGGGGTCGTCCAAAGTTCCGGCGACATTTATCGTTGATGACAACATCCCGCTCAAATTCAGTAAACTATTTTTAGTAAAACGAGTTAGTAGTTTTCCTGGGTCGAAAGGAGCAATATGGATCGAGCTTTGAAAGGCTTTATCAAAGTACCAGGTCGTGGTTCCGTTTTGGGTTAAGGCGATAGGAAAACGTAGATGCCCCTTTAAAGTGAGTTCGTTGAAGAAGTCGATTTCCATCTTTTCAACCACCATAAGTTTATTCCTATAATGTCCTGAAAAATGTCCTTTTATGGGACCGATGTCTCCGATAAAAACCTCCCGAAAATGGATTGAGAAGGTGGAAGAAGGATTCTGAGCGTCACCTTCAACGTGTATGTCGGCGTCGATTCTTGCCCTATATTTATCGAGCAGGTTGAGACCGAGATCTTTGGAAAGGTCTTGTATTTCAAAATTTTCAATCGCGATATCGAGGTTCTGATCTTTATTATTTCTTATCTTTCCTGTGATAGAGAGCTTTTGATTTCCCTTCTTGATGCTCACATCGTCGAAGTTAATATTACCGTTTTTGAGAGATATAGAATTTCTAAGTTGGTAGCTATCTTTACCAATATCGATTTTGTCTAAGGCGATACCATTTTTGTAGGATCCCGATAAAGCGACATCAAGATGTTTTGGGATTCGGTCCCGACTTTGTACGCCTTTGAGATCGACTTGGAATATATTGTTTTTCCGGAGTCGTATTTCCCCTTCGCTACTTTCAAAGAAGTAGGGCGATGCATCGATTTTCGTAGTGGTGAAATCGACATCTCCCCGCAGATCATGTGGCGGTCCAGAAAGGTCAAACTCAGCGTTTAAAGTATTTACTTCTTGTACTCCCTTTCGAAGTGAGGCGGCTTTTAGATTTCCTTTTGCGCTTAATTTGATCAACTCATTTTTAGAATTCGTAGCGAACTTTCCTTTTCCATCCAGGACGGCGTTTTTGATGTTTAGATCTTTTTGTCGAAGCTCTTTTAGACTTCCCTCGATTTCGTAGTTAAAGTTACGATGAGTTATCGCATCGATTTTCGCTTTCACATTTAAGTGACTTAAACGCGTCTGACCAAGCTTCGCCTTAGCCAAACGAAGTGAAACATTACCTCGTAATTTTGCAAGAAGGGATTCAATATTGAACCTGCGCGTTTTACTTTTTACGTCGACGTTAACAAGGAAGTTGTGAAGAGAATCTCTCTTGAAACGAAGCGACTTTCCTTTTCCCTTCACCTTAATGCGAATCGCCTCTTCAGGTCGAATAGGTACCTTTAAATGAAAGTCGCCCGATGACCGAGAGGCTTCGAAGTGTGGAGATTTTAGATTATCCAAATCCCAGTCTCCTTTCATATTTAGCATCTCTACAAAAGCGTCGACTTCCTCAGCATCCCATTTTATTTTCGCTTTTATATCCGCGTTTACGTCGGCTTTAACTTGCAGCTTTTTCGAAGCGTGTTTTGACTCGCTTTGAAAATTAATATCGACATCACCTTTCTTTGATATCTTTCCCCGAACTTTTGCCAATATCTTTTCCCATAGAATTTCCGCCTTATGGATTTGGTAATCGCTCTTCGTAATATCGACATCGAATTCAGCTGAGGTCATATGATAATCGAGAATATCAAAATCATTTAACTTCGATTGGATAGAGAGTTTGAGGTCGTCGCCGATATTTCCCTTAACCTTGAGGTCGCCATTAAAGAGATACTTTCCATCAATGGGAATGATATCCCCGATTTTCAAAGTCGGAGTATTCGCGTTAAGGTCAATAAAAATAGGTTTCGCATTGAGCGCATTTTTTAACTCGCCTTTCACATGTAATTCGGATTTATCGACGAGAACACTGACATCCAATTTTAGATTATTTGGCATCGCTCCGCTTGTGGTCAAACTTGTTTTAAGATTGCGTTTGGGATTGATAGCGAAGTTAGAAAGAAGGTAGAGATAGCCGCGCGACAAGTCCGCGTCCTCGATTCGAAGCTCGTGGTCAGAAAACCAGTTGTCTTTATCTTCTATAGGAAAGTCGCCTCTAAAGTGAATCTTTCCTATATGAACTTTCTTCCCAATACTGAATTTCGTGGTGTCCAGTGTCATTCCGCCCTTGGCAAAAACAATTTTTGTGGCAGGAAAATCGAGTTGCTCTTCTTTTAGAATAGTATCGATGGCTATCTTTGATTTCAGGTGATCAAGCAAGATAAGCGTTGAACCATTGGTGATCGTGACTTTCAATTCGCTATCGAGATTTGACAAAACCACTGGACCCACGGGTCCTTTATTCTCATCAATTTTTGGACCTTGAGCTGACTTAGATAGTTCACGTAGAACACTATATTTCAGCGCTTTACCTTCTTGGATATGTTTTTTTATTCTTCCCGCAATGGGAGATGAGTAACTTATAAACGCACTATTTTTAATCCGAATTTTTTCAAGGGAGACCACAAGTTTTGAGCTAGAGGGTTCTTCGCTGCTTATGAAAAGATCCTTCAAGTTGCTTTTCTGCTCACTACTTTGAACCACAAATATCAAGCCCTCGACATCTATCGAATAGACACGCAGATCGTCCCAAAGAAATCCCAGGGGATTATAGAAAGCATCAATACTTTTCGCACTTGCGACGAACTTCCCCTCAGAATTCCAGAGCTGCACATTGCGCAGGTTCGCAGTTCCTAGAATCGATCCAGATTCGATATCAAAGCGAAGGTCGCCGTTGATGCTATCCTTCAGGCTTGATTGAATAATGCTTTTAACCCAACCTCTTCCAGACTGGGTCTGTAAATACATCACAGTAGCTCCAACAAGTAAGGAACTAAGTAAAACGCAAAGGAAAGCGAATAGAATTAATTTTTTCCCTAAATTTCGTTTCTTGGTGGTCATTAAAATGAGTGTCCAATACCGAGTAGGAAATTAAAGGGACCCAAGATGCTTTGTATCTCATCTTCGGCTAAAGGAACGAAATTATTATGGGGACAACTTCCATCACTATTATTTGCGACTTCGCAACGACGAAAGCGAGGGTCGTTCTGGATGGAACTTATACGGTAAGCCAAATCGAGTCTAAGGGGTCCGATGGGCGTAAGCCACCAGGCTCCGGCGCCCACTCCAAATATCATTGAGGAGAAAACATCTTGGGTACTCACCGGAGAGGCGATCACCCGAGAATCGGGTAAAGTGTCCAGGAGATAAGATCCCGAAAGTACCGTGGATGCATCGACGAAAGGAGCAAACCAAATATCTCCCACATCAAGAAAGTTTTCCTGCAAACGAAAGCGCGGTTCAAGTGCCGCGCCCACTTTGGTGAGACCGCCGATGGGAATAGGTTCGCCTTCGTAGGAATAGGGCGAGAGTTCACGTCGCCCAAAAGCACGATTGGAACCGACGCCTCCTGCGTAGAGTTTTTGAGGGAGAGGGGGCCGCTTGTCGCGCCGCGTATTATAGATCGAGGCTGCGTTAGCGCGAAAGGAGAGGATAATTCGATTTCGAACCAAGGGCCAATACATTTCTACATCGATAGCGGGCTTAATATAATCGAAATCGCCGCCCACAATGGGGGAAATAAATCCCAAATAATCTTCCGCTTCTTGGAGGGAGAGTTGAATCGAAAATCCGGAATTAGGATTGAGTACATCATCTCTATAATCGAGCAGGAGACGTTGTTCAAAGTATTCCAAAACGTTTTTAGACTGAACGTCGAAACTGGAATCGAGAAGTGAATCGTTGATATCACTGAGGATAAAAAGCGCGAAATTATACGAAAGATCGAGGGTAAGGTGGCCGAAGAATTTTCGACGTATGCCGAATTTTGCTGAGGGGTTTAAGATAGAAAAACCCGGCTCAACGTCGCGCTCAACGGCAAGTTTTATTTCAAGGCTTGTCTTCTTTTCAAAAAACCGGGGTTGTGTAAATCGGAGCACGCTATTGGCGATGATCCCCTGATTATTTGCCTCTCCTTCTTTCTCAAAAAAAGAGGGAGCCCAGGCATAACCGACTGAATTAAAGTGATCCAAACGACGTAGACCTCCAAGGAAATTCCGGCTTCCCCAATCAAAACGGAGGTGAAGGTCTTGCCGAGATTTTTCGGCCGCTCCACCTACACCGACTCTAACATTCCATAATTTCGCTTCACTTAGGTTGATCACAATGGGAACTACAGGGTCGATCGATAATCTGTCTTCAGCAAGGTCTTGGGCTTGATCAAGAATATCTCCGAAGAGGTCATTCTCATCGCCCTCCTCTTCTTCTTCCTTTTCTTTTTTTCTCCCATTATCAAGAATAGTAGTGAGCTTTACCAAACTGAACACGCCCAAGTCATAGATTGCCTCTTGGGTTTTGCGGAGCTCTGAGGGGGAGAACGTGTCCCCTTCTTTAAAACTGATCACGCTAAGAACTTTTTTTTCATCAATACTTCGTAATCCCACAAGTTTAAGCTTTCCGAAAATAGCGCGAGGACCCGGGTCCACATAAAACAAAACTTTGGCGCCAAACGATTTCGAGTTAACGATAACTCTGCCTCTGACCTTAGCAAAGGCGTAGGAACGATTTCTTAACGCGATAGATAGTTTTGCTTTTGCTCTTAAGTATTTTTCTTGTACGAAAACAGCCCCTCTTTTTAGCTCGAGATTTTTTCGTATATTTTTTTCTTCTTTTTTCGGTAGACCATCGATTTCGATGGCGGTGATTCGAACCGCTTTGCCTTCACTTATTTTTACTTTTATATGGATCGATTTATCGGCAAGGTTTTTATTGATAGACTCGTTTACTATTTTAGCGTTATAAAATCCCCTTGCCTTGTAGAAAATTCGGATGCGTTCAAGATCTCTTTGCCAAAGTATGGGGTCAAAAAATCGCGGTGCTGCTCCCAAGATAGGAAAGCCTTCAACTTTGGTTCGCCATCCAGGATCCTCTTGAGTGGCGAGACCGGATTTCAGTTTTTTTAAATCGATGTTATTGACGCCCTCTATGGTGATTTTTTTTACGCGAAGATCGGTACGTGTAGACAAAATATCGGGTTTGGCTTTTGCTGCGCTACATCCGCCAAGAAATGCATTTAGTATTAACAATACTCCAAAGAAAAATCGTCGAATGTAGATTAAGCGCAACATAGGTAGGCTTATACATTGCCCTTAGGTTCTTATCCAATCCAACTTAAACTCATTTTTTGTCTTTTTCTTGGTGTTCAAAACGCCAATAAAGGTAGATTGCGAAGGGAATTGCAAAATGTGAACTTCGTATGGCGAAAGCTTGCCATTGTTCCAATCCCAAATAAAGGATCCGCATTAAGGCGGTGATAAATCCCCAAAAAGTCATCCATAAGACGATTTTACGACTCTCTTTTCTGAGGATGGCCAGGGCAACGAAAATATCGAGAAGACCGATTCCACGAAGGAGATATTGAGCCTTACTTTCGCTAAGATCGATATGGAAAATTTTCGAGAAAGCCACCAAAAGGTAGTCGATGAACTCGGGGTGAAGCAGAAGGGCCTCGATTCCGTGGGCTGCAAAAGTTAATGCGATCACAATGCGCAGAAATCCCACCACTTCTTTTGTCGATGAGAGAAAACCCAAGATTGCTAGTGGAAGACTTATTCTTGCGAGGTGACTGATCAACGAAAATCGAGCGCCAAAACTGCCGCCGTTGTAGAGAGTAACGCTTGCAAGAAAGAGGAAGCTGAACGAAATAAAAGCGAGAGGAATGAGGAGCTTTCTTTTTAAATCTTCCCCTAAGAAGCTCACAGAAAACGCAACCCAAAGCGCGATCGAGAACAAGGCTAAGGCAAGGTAGCGGTCAATTCCATAAGCTAGTCCCTCATGGAATTCCATTTCCATAAAGAAGAAGGTTCCGATAGATGATCCGCCTAAGGTGGTTTGGTAAAGGAGTGCGGCACATTGCAAAACCAATGCTAGGCTGAGTCCTATGGTCATGTTTTGAGCGTTTGTGGAAGAGAAAAAATGGTCTTTCATCAAAAAAGAGGGTTCCTTTATTTACGATCGCGTGGCGAAAATTCGTATTTGTCCACAATTGCGCCGTCTAAAGTAATTGCCTCATAAACGGCTTTTGTTTTAGAGAAGGTTAAGCGCTGGATATGGTGACCACTGATTGCCATACCAGGCGACTGCAAGAACCAACGTGAAGTGTCTGGCGTTCGTTGGGAAACGCCAAGTCCACCCTCCCCAATGTAAACGATCCCGTCATCCGCTTTTTGGCCATCTCGAATAGGCACAGTTCTTTTGAGAACGTGTCCATCCGATTCGGCCACAAAGTCCACATTATATTCTTCGAATAACGGAACCCAATGTGTAAATGCTCTGCTTGGAGTTTTGACTGCGGGATACGCGGGTTTGTGATAACTGGGAACGATCCAACGATAGCTTTGTCCCTTTTTAAGTGCAGCCCGACAAAACTCTTTTTGATCTCCACCGCCGCTGACATTGGTATCAAGAGTGATCCACAAGAGTCGTCCGATGGAAGTGGTCCAATAATCGGTATCGTCGGTACCTGGATTTGCAAAGACTTGATTATAGGTCACTGCATTTCCTTCGTGGTTTCCTCGAGTGGGAATCATAGGAAGTATGCGCCCATCATCGGCGATGAAAATTTCGTGGTCATCCAACCATTCCGACCATTGGTCCCAATCATTTGAGGAGGAGTTGTAGTCTCCACCATGTACAAATGCGATAATGTCGGAATCGGCTTGAGCAACTTGTTTGAGTAGGGCATTTACTTTTCTTCTTACTTTGGGCTGACTTCTCGAATCGCCTCCGTAGAGAAGTTTGAATTTTCGGTCGTCGTTTGGTGCGGTTACGAAGTAAAACTCTCTAGAGATTCCTTCGTCTGTTTTTACGCTAAAGTAGTAGGGAGTGGAGGGTTTCAAATCTTTGAGTTTGAAATGTGCGTAATTTACGTTGGAAGAGTCCTCATATTCACCGGTGTCATAAGGACTAAATTTGCTTTTGTAATCTTTGAGAACCGAACGTCGTTTTTCACCATCCAAAAACAACTCCGCGTGGTCTCCACTAACAGAGATGATTGCGTTTTCCGAAGGCTTCTCTCGCCAGATTACGCGAACATTAGGGTTGTGCCCAAAGGCGCATTGATCCTCAATACATCGTATATTTCCATCCGTGTTTTTGGCACATTCGCCTCCATCTTTCGTACAAACTTGGATTGCGACCAGGGGAATATGGCAGAGGTCATCAACACAAGCAGTCTTTTCGTTTTTGTTCTTCGTACATTCTGTTCCGCCACTTAGGCACGTTTTCGCATTCACAAAAGGGATATCGCATACCAATTCATGACATGCCGTTTTTCCGTTTTTATTCTTCACACATTCGTTTCCGTCAGAAGTGCATTGGGTTTGATTTTCAAGGGGAATAGCACATGAATCATTTATACATATAACTTTTCCATCGGTATTTTTAGCACACTCGTTTCCCGTCGCAGTACATAGAGCTACTGCGACTTTGGCCTCACATTTACCGTAGACGCATTGGGTCAACCCGTTGGTGTTGGTTGCACAAGCACCAGTATCACCCTCGCAATCATTCAGGCTTGCATTTTTTTCTTCACAACTCCCACCTGTACACGTTTGTCCATCGTGAGAAGGCGTCACACATTTTCCGGCGAAACATCGTGTTTTCCCATCTTTGTTTTTTTCACATTCTTTTCCGCCAGAAGAACAATCATTAACACTATTAATATTAAGAGCTCCAAGGCAGCCAAAAGCGAAGAACGTAATAAGCCATAATGCTTCGAATAAATATCGCATTTCAATTCCGAATTTCACATGTAGTCGCTAAGTATAGAACTTTTTGTAGGTTTTTCATCTTTTAATAGAAAATAATTAGGCAATGAAGTCTTTCATCCATATTATGATCTCTTTCGTTTTTTCTTCGACGACATAATGACTTGCATCATCGAGAGAATGGAGTTCAGCATTGGGAAAACGTCTTACCCATTCATCTCGGAACTCTCCGTTAAAACAAAAGTCTTCGTTTCCCCAAACAATCATCATCGGTAGTTCCTCAAGACACTTTAATTGGTTGCCGATTTCTTCAAGAAGCGAGTAGGTGGGATGTGAGGGTTTCATGGGAATATCGTCAACAAAACCTTGGATCGCGACTCTATTCTTCCAGTTATTATACGGAGCGACATAACCCTCGCCAATCGGTCCCGCAAGTACTGCACGATCCGTAATCGTACGGTGTTGAGCGGCGACCACAAAAGCATTAAATCCTCGAACCATGAAAGGTCCGATAAGCGGCCATCGGCATGCCGAAATAGAAAAAGGAATTCTTTTGGAAAGAAAAGCGGCGGTATTGAACACCACATTTTTTCGAATTTTCTCGTGGTTTTGGACGGCATAACCCATCCCGATTGCCCCACCCCAATCGTGCACAACCATTGTGATATCATCAAGATCGAGATGTTCTGCAAGCTGACTAATATCTTGAATTCGTTGTTCTAGGGTATAGTTATAGTCTTGTGGTTTATCCGATAAGCCGCATCCAATATGGTCAGGAACCACACAACGGTACTCATCACGAAAGGCCAAAACAAGATTTCGATAGTAGAAGGACCACGTGGGGTTGCCATGGATCATAAAAAGAACTGGGGCGTCCTTTGGGCCTTCATCAATATAATTGAGTTTAACGCCATTTTCGAGTTCAAGAAATCGTGGTTTGAAAGGATAGAGTTCTCTCCAGGATTTAGCGACGTGTGTATTCACCAGGTCATCTCCATCATTGTACAATTAAGTCCGCTTCCAATTCCGGTCAAAGCGACAAAATCGCCACTTTGGATCTTCCCTTGTTCACTTGCTTTAGCGAGGGTGATCGGGATTGCAGCGGGACCAATATTTCCGAAATGTTTGAAGATAAAGTGTGCGCGATCTGCGCTGACTTCTATTTTCTTCAAAAAGGTTTTTGCATGTGTAGCACTGACTTGATGCATAATTATCTGGTCAATATTGTCAGGATCCCACCCCAACTCCATCCGAGCAGCATCAAGAGTTTGGGAGGCGAGCTCTAATCCTGCGGCAAGTAGGGCCCCGGAATCGGTGGTCATTTGATCAGGAACTCCGCAACATAAATGATTGTGTTGGGTGGCGGCACGTGTAACCGAGCCGACAAGTTGTGGAAGTCCATCATTTTCTTCGCCACGGACAAGCAACATCGCAGCCGCACCGGCGCCAATGGTGAGCGTCGCTAAATTATCTCTTAACATTTGTGAGGTGGTTTCAGGTTTGGCCAACCGTTGTAAAGTGGCTTCCACCGGAATTCGGCTGTCTTCACCATCTACAATAAGCGCGACATCGATCTGACCACGTTCGATCATATTGCCTGCAACGGTGATTGCGTTCAGAAAAGCCAAACATGCATTGGAAATATCGAAATTCATGCACTCTGGAGACATTCCTAAACGGTGGTGCACTAAAGAAGCTATGGAAGGTTCGATAAAATCTTTGCTGACCGATGTATTGATGAGCAGATCTACGGACTTAGCTTCAACACCTAATCGCCTTAGAAGCTGATCTCCAGCCATGGTTGCGGCGTCGCTTGGTTTCGTTTGACGACTAAAGAAACGCCTTTCTTTAACACCAGTAAGCGACTCGATCAGACCGGGACGGTGTCCAAGTCTGGTGAGGCTACCCAAAAATGCATCTTCAAGTTCTCGAGAAGTCACGATTTCTGGCGCGTCGATGGCTTCTACCCCAGCTATTTTTACTCTTGTAAAATGCATGGCCGGATATAAAGCTTCTTTTCCAAAGATCGCAAGGATGAAATCAGGAAAGTAAACCAATGACATCTAATATTGTTCAAAATTCCTGAACAGCCCAGCCCAATTAATCTATTGGATAGTGACCATAAGTTGGTTAGTGTCCGCGTCTGCCTTAAAGGTTCGTTTAATGGAGTTTTCATGAAAAAACTGGTTTTTGTCTCACTATTATTTTGTTTTTCGTGTGGAGGAGATGACCTCGATGAGGAAAAACCCGCTTCTGGATGGCGTTTTTCGCCTTCATCCGTTCAGATGGGCGAACCCAAGGTTTCTCCAGACCTTGGGTCAGATGTCGAAAGTGATGCCATGGAAGAACCAGATCACCACATTCCAGAGAAAGTTTCTTTAGGAGACAGATGTGGTGAAAGTCTTGAGTGTGAGGGTGGTCTTTGTTTGAATTTTCCAGACGGAGGTTATTGTTCAGAATCTTGTGAAGACGATAACGACTGCCAAAACGGAGTATGTACAAAAGACGGATATTGCGCTCTTGAATGTCAGGGAAACGATGAATGTCGTCGTGGGTACTCCTGTAAGGCGTCATTGGGTTCACGAGCGTGTTTGCCGACTCAAAAAACGACCAAAACCTTAGATGGTGAGGCTTGCGAAAATGATAACGAGTGCCAAGGCGGAACATGTATCACAGAATGGCCGGAAGGGTATTGTACCACCATTGGATGTAATAGTTTCAGCGATTGTGCGCGTGGCGAAGAAGATCTGAACAACAGATGTTATCAACGCCGAGGTGCTCAAAATTTATGCGTTCGTATCTGCGCCACACACGATGAATGCCGAGATGGATATGTTTGTCAGCCTATCAGTAGAAATGAAGGTTTTTGCGTTCCAGACCCCTCCGTTCCTGTGGATCCAGCAGCACTCAAAGATTTCCCCTTCGATTTAACTTGCGTTGATGTGGATCTAAATAACGGCGAAGTTACCTATCCTTATACAATTTCGGAAAATACAAGCGCATATCAGATTACGCCTCTAAATATTGATGGACGTCGATTACGCCCGGTTTCGATAACCTTACCTGACAATAGTCTTTTAGATTTTTCAGGCCGGAATCGTATACAATCAGTGGGTGCTCAACTTTACGGTTCGATGAATCCCACCGTGGTTCCGGCGATTCCGCAGTTTTCCGATCAAGCTCAAACAGGTAAGCATGTTTACAATCTCTTGAGTGAATCAGAGAAAACATGTTTTTATCAAGTTGAGGAAACGCAGCCGGGAACAGTGGTTGACCTAAACATCTATTTAGTTGGGGTCCCTAGTATGACGGCCGCTACTGCACCTCAGAATATGAATATGCAAGAAACGATGAGAGCTTTAAATGCGATTTATGCACCTTCAGGAATAACGATTGGGAAGATTCGATATACGGATATTACTGGGGCTGATGCTCAAAACTATACCGTTTTGAGAAGCGAAACTGCAGTCTCCGAACTCGTTGCGTTAAGTAAACCACTTGGAAAAACCAAAGATGAGGCGCTTACAATGAATGTATTTTTTGTACAATCTTTTGCCTTAGGTGGAGCGATCGGGATTTCTCGAGGTCTTCCAGGTCCGGCCGGTTTACATGGTACCTCGGGGAGTGGTGTTGCTTTTACTACAGAGTTTATGGGGAGACAGGTTCAAGACCGATTTGGAAATGGAGACGTGAGTGGGAATGAACTCACCGCACAAACTATGGCGCATGAAATGGGCCACTTCCTTGGACTTTTTCATACCACCGAGCAAAATGGTGGACATGATCCCCTTGCTGATACTCCTGAATGCGGGCGAATCAATCCGAACTGTCCCGATCTTACCAATCTTATGTTTCCTTTCGCAGGGAACAGCCATACCACGATTACGCCAGACCAGAATTTTGTACTTGGCGTGCATCCCTTAACTAAAACGGTGACACCATGAAATTACACATTTCTATTTTATTTTTTGTGAGCACCATCTTATTTGGGAGCCTAAGCTTTGCTCAGGTTGTTCCCTTTGAGAATTCGAAAGCGATTTCGTCTTTTCCAAAAAAAGACCTAAGTAAGGTGACTTTGTTGCTGAGTGGGTACCACGAACTTGGTACACAGGCTTCATTTAAAAAAGTAAGTGCTGCACAAGATATCTTAATTGCGCTCTCTAAAGGTAAAGAAAGTTTTATCCGAGATCGTGCTCTTTTAGCGTTGGCTACCTACTGGGTTTCTAGCGATGTATATTTACTCATGGCCTCATTGATCGCAAATCCTGAGACTTCTTTTGGAACACGTATTCGTATGATGGTTCGATTTGGAGAACGCTTTCAGGCGAAAGCCCTTCCCATTTTGCAACCTTATCTGTCGTCATCAGATCCTCAGATTCGGATTTCTGCCCTACAAGCCCTTCAAGCAACCAACGTGGATGACGCGTTTGTTATTATTAATAATCATGCAAAGCATGAAAAATCTAAGATCGTTCTTGATGCAGTGAATCTTTATTCAGCACGTATTCGGTAGTTTATAACTGTTCGTGGTTGAATCCTAACCCCTCCAATCGGTGAGGGAATAAGAAACCAAATCAGATGACTTGAAAAGCGACTTCAGCGCGAGGATCGAATTGTTTGTTGATGAACGCCCGAGCAAACAGGCTCCAATTTGCACCATCTTCGGAGAGTACTGCGTCTTCCGGAATAACGATGATGATCGGCACCACAAATTCATGGTTTTCTGGAAGCTCTTTATCATGGGCAACTTCTGCAGATTGAATATAGGTTTGCCATTTCCCTTCTCTCTGCACTTGTCCCTTTAAACTAATCTGAAGGTAATCGATTTTACTTGCTTTTTTAGGCCATTTTACACGTGCGAAGGCTTTGAGTTCTCCCCCAACCGCAATTTCGTCTTGGGCCATTTCTAAAACTAAATCAACTCCACCACCAGCGATGGTGTTAAATTTCCCGGAAAGGAATTGCATCGTATCGCTTAATTTAATCTTTCCCATGCTCACCTCGTGATACATCAAAATTATTGTTGTTTTATCTAGAATGAGCCTAATGATATAACTCACATTTGCAAAGCACGAACACCTTTTAAAAATGAGGATCTGTGCATCAGAAATATTTTCCCCGATGCCCAATCCGTGGATCGTTTGAACTCATAGATTTAAGTCATCGTCTACTTTCAAAGATTTCTCTTTATCTTGTGATTTTCTTTTTGAAGAAGTCTTATTTTTTAGGTTCGATAGGCTTGATAAGTTTTAAGCATGAGATCATAAATCGTATCGTCTGAAGGAGTGGGTCCAACTTGAGAAATTTCTGTGCGAAATCCCTCGATCAGATTCTTGGCAGGTTTTCGGAATTCTTCGTCAATCGTCCAAAAAAGAGCAGTTAAACGAGATACATCTCCATGAGGATCCACCGTATAGCTTACCACTTTATCTAAATCATCAAGACGACCGAGCTCTGATATTCCGTCCACAAATTTCTCAATTCGCTTTTTGAATTTTAGGGTAAGTTCATGTTCTTCGAGATCCCAACCCTGGTTGGAATCATCACCAACCACACGTCCTTTGAAAAGAGCGTTTTCTAACCCCTCTCCAAACCGATATTTGACAAAAATCTCGACAAGTTTCCCGGCCTCCACATCTACATTTTTTTCCAGCGGCATGAAGATTTTATGGTAGCCCGAGTGGCTCGCCAGATAGATATTATCTTTGGATATTTCGACCAAGGTAGAAAGGCGTAAACCTGTGAGCGTACCGGTGAGAAGGGACTTAACGATAATCGTGTCTTCCACATCATGTGTGATGCTTGCATTTGAACCGAAATCCAAGGTGGACCAATGTTTAGATTCGCTGAGTACAGGGACCGGCTCTCCGGGTCTCATATATCGGGGCGTCCTAAGTTCCATTCCGTCCACCTGTGTGGGAGAACAACCAAGTTCAAAGAGGTGCACAAAACGGCGTGGAATTAATTGTCCCTTAGGCTTAAGTAGATTCTTTCGTGCGTTGTCCAATACACCCGCAGAAGGACCTTCGATAAACCAAGTGGAAGAGTGGGTCAGTAAAACGATATCGGCTTTATTGTCCAAAGATGCAGACCTCGGGTCGGCATCCATTAATGTAACCTTTTCTAGTAGTCCCTTTTTATCAAGCCCTGTTTTGATTGAAGCGAGCAAGGTAGCGTTATCTTCGATGATAAAAATATGAGAAACTTTTTCATGAAAGACATCAATGAGGGTACATGCCTGCCAACCCAGAACCGCGATAGTAGGTGGTGAGTTGTAGGTCGCCAATGCGTCTAAAAGCGCGCGTTGATAGGCTGCTCTTCGGTGTGGATCGAGCGCAGCAGAGAATTGAATTCCTTGATCAAGCAATAACGTCATGTGATAACCTCGGGTTAGAACCTTTGAGAATCTTTTAACATTCCTTTCTTGCTGTGTAAAAAACTATAAGCGTGGATCAAGAAAAATGTGGGATTGGTTCGTGTAATTAATTACTGAGGTACATTTAGTTTTCCATCTGAGGAATCACCCCAACATTTTATGGTTCCGTCCGTTTTGAGCCCGCAAGTGAATTCCCATCCAGTGGAAATTTGGGAAAATTTCGAACCGTTGGGAACATCTCCCTGTTTTTTTTCATTCTCCCCCCAACAGACAGCCTCATTATTTAATCTGACCGCGCATCCATGTTGTTTGGTAACACCAAAAATAAGCAAATCGTTAGTGAGGTCTAGATCTATAAATTTCCCAGCGAGCGAGGTTCCTCCCAAACTACAAAATAAAGTTGAGTCTTTTTTAATTCCACAATCGTTTTTTTAGTTTATCGAGATCTTTTTGTACTTTATAGCTCCTGGGTTTCGTGCCGCCTCACCCCAACACTTTAAGCGCCCATCGCTTTTTACGCCACAAACATGAACGATTCCTGAAGCGACTACTTTTGAGAAAAGACCTGTTGGAGTGTTGGTATAAATCGAAGTTGCGTTAGATTTACCCCAGCACTCTATTTGACCAGAAGTCTTTACACCACATGCATACAAACCACTTATAGCAATATCTCTAAACGTTCCGTTTGGGGGTGTATTCTCTTGATTGGTAGCTGAAATTAATGAACCCCAACATTCAAGCCTGTTGCTAAGATTTATACCGCATACGTAATCACTTCCAGAAAATATGGATTTATATTTACTCCCACTTGAGAACATCGTTTGTCCTTTATTATTGCTGCCCCAGCATTTAACTTTACCGTCCGATTTAAGTCCACATGCATGTGCGCGTCCAGAGACCACTTGAACGTATTTAGGAATACAGTTTTTTCTGTCGATATTTGTACAACTCTCAGTGCAGGACAGCGTCCCGTTGCTATCAACACCTAGTTCGGAAGAACAGGTTTTGCCGCCAAAATCAGTTCCATCACAAAGCTCTTTAGGGTTAATGGTGTTGTCTCCGCATTTATAACAATGAGACGTATCCAACGCGCATTTGTCAGTACACGAAATCTTTCCACCCGAAAATCCTTCGGTCAGACAAGTGTTATCGCGTACCTCCAAACCTTCACATATTTCCTGTTCGTCTAATTTGCCGTTATTACAACTCTTCGTCGTAGGAACGTCGTTTCCCATGTCCTTGATGTCTGAAACGTCGTCAGATAGATCTTTGTGATTTGCAACATCTGCCGATCCCTCGTCGGAGGTCTTATCCTTTAGGGATACGTCTTTCGCGATACCCGCATCTGGTTCGTCGGGGAGACTCGCTGGTAGATCTGCGATACACGACGCAATCAAAGAAACGGTAAAGATTAACGTAATATCAAATTTGGTGTTCATTATTTTCCCCTCATATAAAATGGGTTGTGATTAGTCGCAAGTAATATATCACAGTGTTTTGCTCAACCACAAGAGGATAAAAAAAACTCACCGAATTGGCGAGTTGAAAAAATTAGATAATTAAAAGCTATTATTTAATACCTTTAATCTCTGCACCAACGGTTTCAATTTCAGCTCCTATTGAAATGGAATCATTTTCACCACCAACTATACTCGGTGCATCGGGGGTAAGAATAATAGGAAGGAGATCGCAACCACCTCCAAGTGAGCTACAGGTACTTTCGGTATCCTTTGTACATCCTTCCTTATTAATTACTTTGCATGAATCGAACAGGGTCTTGCCCGCTGGTATCTCAAGACAGCTACAAGATGTATCCGCATATTTGTTTATCGCACCAAGTATATCATCTGTTTTAATTACACCGCCCAGCTTTCCACTTTGTAAAGCGATACCCTTCATTCCGACTGCAGAATTAACCGCGTCAAGATTGGCCTCGATCGTTGCACGGGTTATTACAAGGTCTAATGGCGCACCTGCGAGATCGACCACCAAAGAAATCGTTCCAGGACCGGCTTTTACGATGGCGGGCGTACCAGTTGTAAATGAAGCTTGAGGCATGAACGCTACAGGTTGCGTGCCCTTATCAATTGAATCGGGACTGATTAGAACAGGATTTGCACCAGTGGCGAGAAATCCCGAGGTTTTAAAGTCTGTAACATCATGTGTTCCAAGATAAAAATTGGTTACGTAACTCGCTTTGTTATCTAAAGATTTTAAGCCATCGTGCTATAGAATCATGACCAGTTTGCCGTCCGAAATATTTTCCGCGATGCTTGTATTTACTCCGCCTACACCATCTTTTTTATTAATCAATGCCAACAAGGTTCCCAATCCGTTATCGGGGTCACCGTCGTCATTGAAATCGAAACAGCATTTAACATCACCATTTGGGCCATGATCTTCAATTTCCAACTTGGTAAGTACTGAAGCTACGCCCCAAACTTGGTCAGCTGGAACAGCGGTACAACGAGCTGGTGGAGTTGCGCTATCACATGCCTTCACAATTTTAGTTCCACCATTGGTATTGGTCTTGTTATTTGTGGTGGTTTTATTGTTGGTGTTTGTTTTATTATTTGTTTTATTATTCGTTTTGTTATTGGTTTTATTATTATTCGTCTTTGACGTGGTTTTCGCTGTGGTTTTGTTATTCGTTGAATTATTATCCGTTTTAGCATCTTCACCACAGCTAAGGGCGAGGGCACAAAGGGAAAGTACTAGGGTTACTTTGAGTTTCTTCATTCATTCTCCAGAATTAAAAGGCGAGGTTTTTCGCGTTATGTGTTATAAAGGGACCCTAGCATTAGTCTAAAACGCAGGTCAAGCGTTCTCGGAGGTCGAGTTATAGTGCGTACAATAGGCGATTTCTTTCATAAATATATACTTGTGTTTGGCTTGTTTGGGGTAATTTGGGGCTGTCAAAAGAAAAACCCTCAAGAAAATACAAAGATAAGGGTTAAGATTGGCGGCGAGGTCCCCTGTGTTAAGTGCAAGACAAAGGTTAAAGGTTTTGTTTTATGGATGTCCGACGACGCTTCTCATGTTGCATTGGTGGTGTTCAATGAAGATACGAATAAAGACGGGGAAATCGAATCTAAAATTGGTGAGCATGGGGAATTGCTGGCTGATCGTCCAAAATTGGCGTGGGTAAATACTTCAAATCAAAAAGTGGAAATGTATGATCGCTTTCTTGGTAGTGATGCTCGAAATCGTTTCGCTTTGTTGAAAAAAGACTCACAAATTTTTCTAGTTAATGGAAAGAGCGGAAAACGTGAAATTCTAAAAGGGGCAGAAGGAATCGCCGATTTCTCTAATCCTTGTCTTCCTTCTCGGGAAGCGGTTTTGGACGCAGCAGGGACAAGAGTTGTATTTCCTTTGGGACCAAAATCTTACCGCTCTTACAATATAGTTAGTAAAAAGACATACGATATTTCCACAGGGAAATTATTGTGGCGTGTTCGACCCAAAGGATCAGGTGAAGAGGTCTTTGAGATAGTAAAAGATAGAGATGGGGATGGGTTACATTTTCCTAAATCGCAATCTACTTGTGCCTGTGAATGGTGTCCACGCTTTGCCAGAAGCGTGGGGGATTACGGAAGTCGTGGCGACGAAATTAGTCGATCTTTTTACTATTCTGGTGAAGTACGAAAGTTGGGAAAAGCGGGCGCGATTGCTGGTAATGCGATTCGTATTTCCGGATCGTGGCCTGGGGTTGAAAGTATGGAAAGGGATTGTAAATTCGTAGGATCGACCTCTCATCGTTATGTAATTGAGGAGTGTGGACACACGCTTTTTCGCACCGATACGAAGGTTGGTATTCGAAAACGAATTAAACACCGCATGAAATTACCTAGTTATGAGAATCAGGAAGTAGAGGGGTGGTTGCCGATCCTAGTTATTGGAACTGAGGGATTGGAGATGGGGAGATACAACGTAGAGTCCAATCGTATGGAGTCAGGTCCCTCTGTATCTAAGTATTCAAAGTTGACCCATTCGAGCGGGGATTGGTTGGGAACTAAAAATGGGAAGGGGTTTGTGTGGTCAGTATCAAACAAAGTGAAAAAATCGTGGAAAGTGCCTGCAAAGATAACCACGCTCAATGGACTCGTGGTAAATACAGAGCAAGGTAAATATTTAGTAGATGTGTTTACTGGACGCACTCGTTCGATTCCCGAAACTCCTAGTTTTTACAGCTCTAATGGTCGAGCTCTGTTTCGTGCTCAAACTCACCGTATTACATTTGGTCCGTGGGAGTTGTGGTAGTTTTAGAGTTGGATGAGGAGAGATTTGACAAAGTGTGCAATTGACACTATCCTGGTGGAATGAAAAAATTAGAACAATATCAAGGATCTATTTTGGGGTTAGCGATTGGCGACGCGCTTGGTTACCCATGCGAGTTTCGAACACGATCGCAAATACTTGAAGCCTTCCCACCTTCGGGCGTTCGAGATTTCGTGGGACTTCACGATGATCGCTGGCCGAAATATCCCATAATAATAGGTAGTGGAGAAATGCCTCCAGGAACCTTTTCCGATGACACTCAAATGACTCTGGCTATTGCAGAGGGACTCATTCAAGGAAAGGGAGATTTCGAGTTAAGCATGGAGAGTATTGCGAGGCACTTTGTAGAGTGGAGTCGATCTCCAGATAACAACAGGTCGCCGGGTGGAACGTGCATGACAGGTTGTGAAAATCTATCGAAGGGAATTCCTTGGCGCGAATCTGGAGTATCGAATTCCAAAGGCTGTGGAAGTGCGATGCGTGTTGCGCCGATCGGTTTGGTTTTTGCGGAGGATCTGGATCGTCTTGCTCACTATGCGGCAGCGAGTAGCTTGATGACACACGGCCATCCCGCTGGAATAGACGGTGCGATCGCGGCGGCGCTTTTGGTAGCGCTCGCATTATCGAATGCATCATTGGAAGAGATGTTTGAAAGCGTAAATCGTTATTGTCACTCTGACGATTTTCATCGCTTATGGAATACAATGCCAGACTATTTCGATTTATCGCCAGAAGAAGTGTTGATTGAGGGGGTGTTGGGTGAGTCTTGGATCGCGGAAGAGGCTGTGGCGAGTGCATTTTATTGTTACCAAAGATCACCAGGGTCTTTTGAGGATGTGGTATTGACTGCTTCAAATACGGATGGAGATTCCGATAGTATTGCTTGCATCGCAGGGTCGATATCGGGAGCCGCATTAGGGATTTCGGGTATTCCACAAGGTTTTTTGAACCGTGTAGAATCTCGGGATCATCTTTTTGAACTATCTACACGTCTATTGTCTTTGAAAGAATCACAAGTTGTCTTTTGAAAAAATCGCAAGATAAACGCTAGACACAAGGTGACAATTAGTTCAGACTTTAAGTCATTCGTTGATCTTTCTATCAACACTCTTCTCACGCATTTCTGTGTTCGCTCTATTTGAAAGCAAAAAATATACCAAGGATGATCAAATAGCTTGATTCAGCTCATTTTTTGTTTTATTCTGATTAAGACCAAGGAGCGAGGACGACCGTGAGGTATCCCATTTTGCTTTTGTTTATTTCTATTTTTCATTTTTCTATAGCTTTTGAAGCGATGGGGTTGGAATTAGAACAGCAACGAGGTGATTGGATTTTGAGTACGCACTTAGTACGAGGTCCTCAGACTTTGGTTGAGGCAGATGTGGTAAATTGGAAGGATGATATTATTTATATCGATAAAGGTTTGATGACTCGCGAGGGTTTCGTTTTTGTAGTGAAGAAACTCACAATAAATACCCAAACGAACCAAATATCCTTCCAAGTTATTAAACCGAATAACACCGTTTTTCGCGGTATGGAGTAATCAATGGCGATGCACTTACGTCAACAAATAAAGATGTCGCAGTCACTTCGAA